>SDVV010004128.1:0-20521 GCA_016164225.1 Gammarus roeselii
TATATACTCATACAAAACGAAGATTTACCCTAAGCAGAGATTAGTAATCCTAAACCGAGATGGAAGCAAATGAAATAAAATAAGTGGTATTGTTGTCACTTGTAAATTACTTGGGAATGGTTCTATTCCAAATCCCTGATTGTATTTTCAATGACAAAACTTACCTGCATCAAACTGCCAAACAATGTTAATTAAGGCATCCCCATCTATTGGGGTTGCGTTAGCCTTGTTGACTTGGGTTACTCTAGCATTAGTGAATCCCAGCTGAGGTTTTTGCAGGCAGGTTTGTCGGGTTTTGCAAGGCAAGGGAGGAGGCACAGACAAATCTTCAAGTTCGGTCTTTCGGTTTACGTCTTCTGTTGGAGTTACTAGTGGATCGTTGTCAGCATGAGGAAGAGGTTCACCTTTAGGAGGCACCCTTTCAAGCTGCACGACGTCATCTTCTTGATATTGATGAGATTGTACAGGAAGGCTGTACTCATCCCCGATGGTAATTGAGTCCTCAGGTACCGCATAAAAACTCTGACAACGAATTGATTCTAATTTTGAGTTGTGGTCTTTACAGGAGGACTCAAAATTTTGAACAGAAGAAGTACCTTCTGTAGTTATATCTGAATTCAACTGACATGGTACGAGACTCAGTGGAGGGGAAGAGCTCTGAAACACATGCCCTTCGGTAACCTGAATGATCTTGGATGGATTATCTTCGTGGAAAGTAACACCATTCTGAAATTCCACACATACATTCGAAATTACTTGTGTAGTCATTTCTTGCAATAATTCTGAGTTCTTGGATTCTTTGAATGAGAGTTCACAAAGTTCAGCGGATATCTGAGACTGACTAGATTCGGACTCAATTTCAGTTAAAGCTGATGATTTTTTCGTCTCGGTGGGTTGGGTCATCTCCAACAGTCCGTCGTCCGAGTTTGGATCTGGATCCATGTCAAAGGACTCCAATGAGACTGTTGACGGTGATGAATCCGTTGTGATCTTTATGTGGTGTATAAAATTTTCATTTTCACCCAGAACAACAGTACAAGTTCCACTTGTTGAATCAGAACACAGGGTGTCTGGAAGCATATCTTCACCATCAAAAAGTTCACGAGCTAGGTTTGAAGAGATATCACTACAGCTACTGACACGCAAAGTCAAACCGTTTTCAAACTGGGATGAGTTGTAAGAAATTGTCTCACTTAGGCTGGTTTTGTCATCATTACCTTCACCTGATACTTCTGCTTCATCGTCAAAGACGATTCCACTGTCGCCATTATTGTTTTCCTCAACTAAAGAGATTTTATAAATAAAGGGGTCCTTTTTTGTCATGAGCAAATCCCCACCTTTCTCGTTACATGATGTCGGAATGACCTCATCATCTGTGAAAACATCAACTTGTTCTTCGTGGTCAAGGGTAGAGGAACCAAATTCTGAAATTTCCTCGTTCTGATCCTGCTTCGATGAACCAGAAGAAGACAAAATTTTTGACTCTGTTCCAATACAACAGTTTTCATGATCCTTATCGATGTTGGGTTCTGGTTTGTTCTCAATACTAGGAACGTTTACATCCTTGGGACCTAAACAAAAAAACGAATCAGTTTCCTTCGAGGTTTCAATTGATGAGGCGGTTTGTGTTGTAGTTGAATTTTCCTCGCATACTATTGTTATATTCGATTCCGTATTATGCTCCTGACCTGATGTTTGGCCTTGGTCTTTCCTTTGATCATCTGAGAGGAGAGCATTCAAGTTTGCAATCTTTGACTGAACGTGCTTCTTAGGAGGTAGCGGTGGAGGGTTATCGCGGAAGTCTTCATCTGAATATGGTAGTGATTTGGATACCGTGGTTTCCCAACTGTATGCTTGACATATTTTTTCAGAATCATCTTCTTCGGTACTCTTAATATCAGCACTAAGTGGATCATTGACATGATTTAATAATGAAGTGGTTTCCGGATTTTGATCACTCAAATGTGAAATATATTGCTTCTGATCATCTGCCGGAGGCGATGGAAACTTAACTTCCGTAGCTGCCATCTTAGCAAAATCCCGAAGCTTGATTGGCAGAGAAGGTTTCGTCAACACTGAAGTGTATAATTTTGTGTCGCTTGTACCAGAAGGTAGTGATGACGATCGTGTGGGTTTCAATTTATAATGCATAGAGCCGAAAGGCAAATCTTCATCTTTCAGATCGAAGTTTGGAAACACAGCATCCGCGTCCTTTGGTTGCAATTCAAAATAAAATGCATCGTCATTCAGCAAAGGCGATTCTTCTGTAGAATCTGTTGGGACAGCGGGAGGAGGTAACCTGTATTTGTGGCTGTTTATAGAATTTGACTGAATTATCAGATTGTGAACAATTTTGGATCGAATGACACGTTCGTCACTGCTATTTTTAGTACGCTGAGAGGGCAAAAATGATGCAGAGAAAGATTTCAGAACAGGAATCTGCTGTCTGCTCTCATGTCTTGCGAAAGTGTTTTTTGTAAAATCTTCAACTCTCTTCTGTACTAACTTTGACTGTAACAGGACATTGCCTTTTGAGGGAACTGTTTCAGGACAGTTATCATCAAAAATCGCTCGAGGTAGATCTTTTACAGGAACGGATTCGTCAACATGTTCACCTGAACGAGGAATTTGAGAAATTGATTTAGCGCCAACTGACTGCTTTTTCACAGGGAGTGCTGCTGTAGGATGTCTAGCCAATTTGTATTTATTGTTAGTTTGCACTGGTTTCGCTTGAAAAGCAGTTTTCATCTTAGCAACTTTTCCTCTCAATATTGAGACCGGTTCATGATTATCACCCAAAACCTCACCAACGTTTGGCGAGTCAAAAGAAATAAAACTGTCATCACTTGAATCAGTTCGGAAAGATATATTACTTTGGTCCATCATTTGTTTGGATTCTTGGTTGACTGAACATTGATTGTTCTCATTTTTCGTAAAACGTACATTTATATGATCTTCAGTGCTCCCAACTTCTACATCCAGTGGTCTAAAACTTCTGCTGTGAGGTATAGCAATCTTGGATGACACTTCAAATTTGCTCATTAACTGAGAAATGTTAATCGGTTTTGTACTCGTGTGGTTTGAATCATTACTAAATTGGGTTGGATCATCCAAATGGACTTTACCATGATTTGTGTTCTCGTGAACGTCAAACGAATCTTCAATACATTTCTTTTGAGAAGAATGGATTACATTGGATCCAAACTGGGGAACTCCAGGCGACGGTTGTGTTCGGTGTATGAAACGACTTTGGAACTCCATCTCAGAGTTTGTTTTATCATGAGAGATTTCAGAACCGCTTTCGACAGAATAATTGTTCATATTAGGAAGGTCATGAGTAATTTTAATGATTTCGTTCACTTCCCTATCACAAACCAAACTTTCGAACGGACTTTCATCGCTGCTGTCCTTGTCATTAGTTGTAATCCCCGATGAAAATGCCACTAAATCCATCAGTGTTCCAGGAGATTGCAACTTCTTCAGACGAATCCTAGCGAACTTCACATCGTTGCTATTTTTACGAACCAATTTGACATCAATGCGTCCAGATGAAGAAGAAAATTCCGATTCTTTTGTTGGTTTTCCTGGGTCTCCGGATGTTAATTTTGGTAAAGCAAGACCAGCATTCTTGCCGCCCTCAATTTTTTTTACCACATTTGAGTCGAATAGTTTTGATGATTCGTTTCCGGGCATCGAGAATGATTTCTTCAGCTTCATACAGGGTTTAACGACTCTTTCAAAATCCCGGAAATTTGGTTCAGTACTCAGTTCGAGTGAAGAAGGATCAAACTCGTTGAACCCAGCGTAAATATCTGGATGTATATTATTTCCTTCGTCATTCATAGACCCTGCTGTGAACGTTACTTGATCAACGGTAACTCCTGTCTTTTCAGATTTAGTCAATTCCCGGAATAGCCCCGACGGCTCTGATAAATTGTCTATGTTGAGATCCCTCATACAATCACGAAATACGTCTTCTGTGATTTTTCCACCAGGAAAAACATCAAACTCGTTCTCGGAAATGTTTAGTCCACCAACAGTTTCCTCTATTTCATTTCCAGGGTAATTTCCTGGACTTGGATTTTCGATCCCATGCGTGAAACTTCTCAACTCATGAGGAGCATCGTCGCGGAGTCTAATCTTGCCACTGCTGCAAGGGACGGAAACGTTGGTGGAACAGTGACGGAATTTGACACCTTTCACTGATTCGTTGTTAGATTTCTCACCTGGAAATCCAACATTGAAGAGAACCTTTACCCGTTCCATATCGCCCAAATTTTCACTAGATTCAAGAAGGTTCTCTGGGTGTTTCCCAACATCTTTTGCACAGTCTCCATTATCTGAGGGTACCTCAGCTTTGCAATTTTCAAACCGAACCCTATCAGCGGAGGGGATACTTAGAGCGTCTACGTAAGCCGATGAGTCGTAATTGTCGTCATTGTTGTCAATAATTGTCGAGTGAAGAGTCGTGGCTACTCCGGGTAGTCGCGCAATTTCTGAGTCGCAGTTGATTTTTTGAGTTGCCTCCTCTGAACCTGAAATACACACGAGATGCAGTTAGTTGAGCAGGGACGAGAAGCAGCGACCATGCATTCTGAGCGGGAAAGGGCAAGCTATTGGATTTGGGGTTCAATTGCTGATTTGATACAAGTTAATAAAAATACAAAGCATTGAAGGGGTATCATCAGCCAAACATATAAATATCTTAGTTTGCATTTTAGGAATATTGGTAATTTTATAAAAGCAAGGGATACATACAAGACATAAAGAACATTTCCGAATATCATTACAGGACAAGCACATTTAGGCAAAACATGAAGCAGACCGACAGGTTGGTAACAAAAACCATGCAATACAAAAATTTTTTTATAAGAACATGCAAAAACATGAATAATTAGTGCAACAAACTCAAACTGAATTAATCATACGGAAAACCAGAACATAAAACACATGGACCAATTATTTGCTTCCCCTTTTATTACAATAGCTGCAAACTGGCTAGGCGTTTGGTCATCAGCGCGGCTTTACTACAATTTTAACTATTAAAATTAGAATTCTAGTCGGCTGTTAACAACTCCACTTCATCAGAGGTAACACCTCTCAAATTTTGTAGAGTTTGATTTTTTGTCATATAATACGGCTTCTAGAATATATTTTAAGGTTTTAAATTATCAGGACGTATCCTTTATTTGGTAAGTTTAGTTCAATATTGAACAGCAAATCAATCACTTAGAGCTGGGCCGATACACAAACATCCACCGATACCAATACAAACTTTTCCACGAAACCGATGCAACAAAAAGTGACCTATGTTTTCACCGATACTGATACTTTTGCGTATAGTCATTTAGATGTCATTCAAGTCGTGCTTGGAGCTAGCAATTACTGCGAATTGATTATCTATCTAAAATATCTACCAGATGCTTCGTTAATTTTTTTTTCGATTACATCATTGCATCCACCATGGACTGTAAACTCAATTAAAAAGGTCATTACTATTTGTGCAACGGCCAAAACAGAAATGAACATCGAAATATCTCTTGTTTCTGTACGAGTCCAATTCGATGATCAATTCAACAGCCCATCTCGAACGAAAACGCTGCCCACTCTAAGATCTGTGGCCATGGTAGCAACTAAATTTCTGAATTTTTAAAACATTATGTGGGAAAATTTCCTTCATCAACATCAAATCACCATTTTGCTCTGTAACTTTATTACATCCGATTTTTGACAAATTTCTGATACCTTTTTATTTTTTAGATTAGATTGGACTTTTTTATTAGTTACGATAATTTAAACTGTGGTATCGGCAAAGTATGGGTAATTTTTTGCTGCAACCAAAATCACCAAAAAACACCGATTCCTATACTTCGGGACAGCTCTAGACTTTAACTTATAGAGGCAGAGACACTCAAAAGTTAGAGTTAAAACATGCAATAGTAGAAGGCATAACAACAAACAAATCATTCCGAATGGTTTCATCAATATTCATCTAAATGACGTATCAGACTTTGTATATCTCATCAGTTACGGATGGCTGAGGTCGAATGCAGAAGCAGTGTTCTGGAAATGTAACTTTCTAAATAAGGCTCCACTCACTAGACATTCTTTAGGGATCACCAAGCGTGTAGCTTCTAAATAAGGCCCCACACACTAGACATTCTTTAGGGATCTCCAAGCGTGTAGCTTCTAAATAAGGCTCCACACACTAGACATTCTTTAGGGATCTCCAAGCGTGTAGCTTCTAAATAAGGCCCCACACACTAGACATTCTTTAGGGATCACCAAGCGTGTAGCTTCTAAATAAGGCCCCACACACTAGACATTCTTTAGGGATCACCAAGCGTGTAGCTTCTAAATAAGGCTCCACACACTAGACATTCTTTAGGGATCACCAAGCGTGTAGCTTCTAAATAAGGCCCCACACACTAGACATTCTTTAGGGATCACCAAGCGTGTAGCTTCTAAATAAGGCTCCACACACTAGACATTCTTTAGGGATCACCAAGCGTGTAGCTTCTAAATAAGGCCCCACACACTAGACATTCTTTAGGGATCACCAAGCGTGTAGCTTCTAAATAAGGCTCCACACACTAGACATTCTTTAGGGATCACCAAGCGTGTAGCTTCTAAATAAGGCCCCACACACTAGACATTCTTTAGGGATCACCAAGCGTGTAGCTTTCTAAATAAGGCCCCACACACTAGACATTCTTTAGGGATCACCAAGCGTGTAGCTTTCTAAATAAGGCCCCACACACTAGACATTCTTTAGGGCTCACCAAGCGTCCAAACCAATGACCGCTCTTCACGAATACGGACTGTTCTCTAATAATACATTACCCAGTTATATATCGAAGCTGAAGTTTCGTTTAATAAGCGTTCAATTCAACAAAGGAATGTTTGAAACAAACACATTTAGACACATCTTTAGAACTTCAATATAGATTTTGTTCAATAGACTATTTCTCAGATAATCCCCATTGATCCGGATTGGAAAACAACAGCTTGCTGTAAAGAAAACTCTTATTTGCAGCTTCCTAATTAACTGTAGCTATTCGCCGTCCCTTTAAATTTAATGCAACTTGACAATCAGCCATAAATTGGGTCGTTAAATTTAAGAATTCCAACAAAATCCCCGAATTAAGTAACATAAATGAACATTCCAGAGTGGATGTTGACGATGCAGTTGTAGCTCGACTGTGCATAGGAGAACCGGAGGCTCTGCTGTTCCTTGTTAACAGATAGGCTGTGAAATGCATCATGGTTGAAGCTGTTCCTTACTAACCTATGGCTGTGAATTGCCTCTTGGTTAATGATGTTCCTTTATAACTGATAGGTGCGAATTGCATCATGGTTAAAGCTGTTCCTTTCTATCCGATAGGATGTGAATTGCATCATGGTTAAAGCTGTTCCTTACTAACCTATGACTGTGAATTGCCTCACGGTTAATGATGTTCCTTCCTAACTGATAGGTGCGAATTGCATCATGGTTAGAGCTGCTCCTTACGTACCGATAGACTGTGAATTGCATCATGGTTAAAGCTGTTCCTTTCTGACCGATAGACTGTGTATTGCATCATGGTTAAAGCTGTTCCTTTCTAGAAGATAGGATGTGAATTGCATCATGGTTAGAGCTGTTCCTTTCTAACCGATAGACTGTGAATTGCATCATGGTCAAAACGATAAATGGAAAATTTCATCATGGTTAAAGCTGTTCCTTTCTAACCGATAGACTGTGAATTGCATCATGGTTAAAGCTGTTATTTTTTAACAGATTGACTGTGAATTGCATCATGGTTAAAGCTGTTTCTTTTTAACCGATAGACTGCGAATTACATCATGGTTAAAGCTGTTACTTTCTAACCGATAGACTGTGAATTGCATCATGGTTAAAGCTGTTACTTTCTAACCGATAGATTATAAATTGCATCATGGTTAAAGCTGTTTCTTTCTAACCAATAGGTTGCGAATTGCATCTTGGGTAATGATGTTACTTTCTAACCGATAGGTGGCAAGTTGCATAATGGTTAATCGTGCAAGAGCGATCAAAATCTTCTAAAAGCTACCCAAAAATCCCCATTGAACCTGACAATCCGAAATAATATGAGTGTGCGTTTTAAAACAAAATCTTTCAACTGTTACCAACCATCCTGATAGAACACAACTTGAACTTTCATTACTGAGCGCGTGAAAATAAAATCTTCAAGACGGTATCCAACCATCTTTATATATACAACCCAAAATTTGATGGGAGTGAGGGTGAGATCAATTTTCTAATGCTACCCAAACATCCCCATTTGAAAAACGACCCACAATTTCTATCAAACACAACATGAAATGACACTCACCGTTGCCAAATCGCTGTATTCAATCTTGTTACAAATGTCGAAGTTATGGTAATTGTGAAGGACGTAATCGTTGAGGTTATAGGCTGGGAATAAACACATCACGAATATGTCTGTCCGTTCGTCAGGACAAAATTCAAAATTAAATTAATAAACGTTCAAAGACTTCTTGTCTGAGAAGTGACTGTCACTGTAGATATTGAATTCAATCGATTTTGAGTTATATTTGAATTGAGTGCATATCTTGATGATGAAGCCTTGATACGGGGATCCAATTTTCCCGTCTGATCAATCTTGGCGGAATGGTCTACGAAGAGTCAATCTTGACAATTGATCAATGACGAAACCATTACACACGAGGATCCAATTTTCACGTCTTGTCATTGTGCACGGCGACCTAATCAAATGCACCATTTTACAACAGCTCAATCTTGTAGGGGACATCTTTACACGAGGATTCAATCTTCAGGGCTGATCAATAATGACGGGGACGTCAACGAGGATCCAATCGTCGCAGAGCTCAGTATGACGTCGTCTTACGTAGACAGAATTCTTCATAGCAGTGCTTACATTTCATTCGTGCCTCCTGGAAGTAATTCTGCGAGTTTTACCGTTTATGCAAGAAATGCTCACACCCACAAGTTTGTCATAGGCAACGTGTTTCCTCATGCTTTTTATTTATTTAAATATCATAGAAAATTTTGCTTGCTCTCTGAAATTGTCAACTACTATTGTTCTTTTTGCAGATAATTGATTAAAGGTGACCATCGAAAAAATATTACGGGTAAAAAAGCCTCATACTAGTTCAATGTTTGGAAGATTTCGGGGTGCATCTTCAAAAACATTCCAATTGTTAGAATATATTTCGAACAGAAGCAAATGGTAGCAGCCAAGACCCTCATAATTTTGAATGACAGCGAATCAACATAATCCACTCCTAATCCAGTGTTCAGTAATTGCCAAATTTACTCAGGCTTCCTGTTTGCAATCTTCGCTAAATTTCGTTCAGAACCAACGTTTCTGGATTGACTTCTAAGACTCAGAACTTCGAATTTTCTCACAGTTTCTGGTACAGAACCCAACCCGGTGACATATTTCGGCCTATATTTTCTAGAATCCGATATGTTTATTTCTTCCCGAAATGCGCCACTCGTCTTCCTGACGGCATTCAGCTTGTCGAGATTTTGGATACTCTGGAGAATAACTGAATCCTTGACGCCTGAAGTTTCACTAACTGAATCGCTTTCGATATCAGGATTTGACAGTTCGAGCACAACATGTGAGACGAAAACTTTGTTAGGTTCATCACGTATCGAACTTTGTGCCACTTTATTTTGAGCAGCTGAATGGTGATCAACCATGCTTTCCACGTTCTTTGGCAAGGACGAATCCTCAGTGGTGTTCGATGAAATTGGAATTTCACTCTTAGTAAATTTGCTTGCATCCATTTTATCATGACTTAGAACTTCATCCACAGAGTCTTTTGCAATTAATACTTTATCGGAATCACTGTCAAATTCAATTCGAAAAGCAGAGTAGGGCGAACAGGACAGATTTTCTGCAGAAGAATGGCTAGTTTCGCATGAACTGACCCCAGAAGAAGATTTTGTAATGGACGAAGAACAGGATGAAGATTGTGGTGTGCCGGAGGAAAGAGAACGCCCAGTCAACATAGACATTGATGAGGTCGGGTCGAGGAGTGATGACGATAATGGTGAATAGATGGGTGATGAGGAATTAAACAACTCGGTAAACTCTTTGCACTCTGAATGATAATAATCATCATCAGTAGAGTGAGAAGGTCGATTACGCTGTGAATCAAAATTTTGGACATCACAGTGGATTGATCCAGTGCTGCTTTCTCTTAAAAGGGCTGATTTGCAAACGGATATCTCTTCATTAAAATTCACTAAAGATTCCATTTTAGTAGCCAAGGAAGCTAAATCAAACTTCAGATTTTGTCTTGGTTGTGTAAGTAAGTCAGCTCGCTGCAAGGCCCTATTTTTAGAAAATGACTCCTGCTGGTTGATTTTCAAGAGTGCCATTTCACCTTCGACGTGAACTGTTCCATCTTCAGACATTAGTCTCTTGCTGTTTCGTATGTTACTGACAACACAACAAGTTTCCAAATTATCGGCATCAGTCACAGACTTCTCAAGAAGGCAAGAACTAACCGGCTCGAGAGACAATGACGGCGAACCTGCCTCAGCAAGGCTGGCCGCAGAAATCGACGACGACTTTCTTGCAGAACTTTCACTCGAATTGTCAGCACGAGCATTTCCTTCCCTACCTGCGCCATCTTTGCAAAAACAGCAACAACAACCACCATCACTGGTGCCGTCACAGTATGCCTCAGCAGCATCTTTAGAGCATGCCTTAGCAGCAACATCACAACATGCCTCAGCAGCAACACCTACAACAGGATTTTGCAGACGGCGGCAGTGGCAGTAACCGGCGACGCCTGCTAAAGAGAGTTCAGTGGTGCGTCGTGCGGGTTGACCCCCGACCCTTGCGAAGAGGCGGGGCTTCTTGAGCTGCGCTTCAGACGGATGGGTGGGGGTGCGGGCGTGACCCGGCGCAAAGGAGTAGGAGGGTGACAGCTTGAAAGGTGGAGTGGTGGTGTACAGATCACCACAGAAACGAGTTTTAGAAGAGGAGGAGACGGTGAAGGTGTTAGTACTGTTAGCGCGTTTGGAATTGCGAGTGGAGGCTGTAGAAAGCCTGCTCGAAGAACACGAACCGTTGGAAAGGCGGCAGGAGAGACGCACGAGTTCGGATAGGCTGGACGTGGTACAAGGAATTGGGCTGGAAGTATCAGGCGGAGAATGACTTGCTGCAGAGTTAAAAAGATGATTGGTAGGCGAGGTTGAACGACGATTAGCAACACAGCAAGAATCTTGATTGCAATTACTTGGTGAAATATGACTATGTTGAACAGATGCATGATTCGGAGTTTCAAATGAAGTTGAATTTGTATCCTTGCATGCAACCTCACCAAAGTGAAGATCAAGTCCATGAAACACAATGGAAGAGGCAAGTTCGTCCGAATTATTCGGGGAACTGCCATCTTTGGATATCCAAGAAAATGTATTTTTTATTCCGTCAGTCACCACCCGAACATTTTTTCCTGGATTTGAGCAGTTAGTACCTGCTATAGCTCCAACGATTTGAGGATCGTTTTTCCGGGAACCACCCCTGCTCTCTCGATGTTGTTTAATAGGAGTTAAACTAATACAATTCACCATATCAGGAGAATGAGTATGGCTACCATGGTTTGTCCAAAAATTATCCCGAGGTTTGGAATCAATATGAGGACCTTCTTCGTTCGTCTGACTGTTTTTGAAAGGATTGTTCTCTAAATTATCTAAGACAGAATGTCTCAGTTCATTCAAATCAAATGCGAGCGTCTTATACTTGGAAGAAAGTGCTCTCATGTTAACCAAAGTTTTTGAATTTTCTACATCGGAAGCAATTGAGAAAGTTTGTTTGCAATCTGACAATGTATTCGGTTCACCTCGTTTTGGGTGGCCACGATGAAGTAAAGCCGGCAGGGACTTAGGTTCTGAGCGATGAGAATCATAAAAATTATTTGATGAACTTCTATTGATCAATTTGAAATCCTTTCTAGTACCTATTTGAACTACCTTAGTTTCACATTCGTTGCTAACGCCACCGCCGATTGGGTTTTCGGCCTCCATTTCGAAGATGGGGTTGACTCCCGGCTTGAGGGAATTGTCCAAGTCGCTTCCGATGAGGGCTTCATGCTTCAATGGTGAAAGAGATTGTGGGGTAGAGGACAAGCTACCGTGTCCAGAAACAGTAGAAAAATTACAGGGAACCCCACAAATCTTGATATTGTCATTTTGTTTGATAGAATTTAAATGAAATTGATGGAAAGAATCGCCTTTCTTTCCCTCATTAGTAATTGTAGAAGAGAGGCTGTCGTAGCCTGCTGTCACATAATTTCTATCAAAATCATTATTAACCGTATGATCATCCAACACCTCCAAGGGTTTGGTGTCCTCCGCTGCATTTGGATTAGTGGGTTTGGATCCAGGACACATAGCATTTTTAGCTTCACAGAGTAGGAGGCAATTCTTTAACAATTTAGGAGAGCTGAGGTCTGGTAGGCTGTCATAAATTCTACAGGGTCTATCAGTTTGAATTTGAGAAAATCCCATTGCTATCCGTTTGACAACACCAACCCTTTTGATTGTTTTCTGATGTGAACTTTGTTCTACGTGCACTCTATTGGCTATGGGATCGTCAACTTTCCTTTCTAGATTATCTAGAAGGGAGTTCATGCTAGCAGCAATATTTTGAACGTTGTCCTTTACGAAAGTTTCCCCAATATCTTGGTTCCCGTGAAGTTTACTTTCAACAACACGCTTTATAACACGACATGAACGAGCTGCAGTATCAACAAATTTCATTTCAAGAGGAAGTTTATCACAATACACCGAAGAAGTGTTAGATTCGAATGATTTATATTTACCACCCAACGCCGAATTGTTAGGAAACAGCTTACCTGCTGATGATATTTTCCGATTAGTACTCGCGGTGAAGAAGGCATGGGACACCTCATTAGTCTGTAAAGTGTTCGAAGCATCAAGCGATTCATTATTCGTGAAAGTAGTATTATCAGCTAAGTCTTGAACCAAATTATCTTTGGCATCCTTAGACACTGTTCTATAGATTGAATTACTGTGACTTTTAGATACATTCTCGTACAAACAATTTTTGAGTCCCGAGTCAGACACACCAGTACTTGCCTTGACGTGTCCAGCCTGATATCCAAAAGGTGAAATTGTCTTTACCTTCTTCCCCTCTTCTCCGTAATGTTTTTTTGAATCCTTTTTACTGACAGGTTTGGTATTTACAGGTTCGTCAAAGTCATGTTGCATGGGATTAGTGAAGAAGGAGTTAAAACCATGGGCTAAGGATTCTACCCCTAAGTCACTACCCTTTTCCTTCTTCGTGATGTTTTTACTCTGTTTTTCTCTATGCACATTGGTTAGCAGAGATGAACAGGAGGCGGTTAGTGGTTTCTTGTCAAAGGAAGTATGGTCATCGCTCTTACCTGGCAAGGTCCACTCAGCAGGAGAACTCTTCCGCCTCTCCCATTTTTTCAATCTTTCAGCTACCGCATCTTCTTTCTGAGTTTCGTGGTAGACGTTTTCCACAGATCTTCTCTTAAGAATGCTCTTGGGTTTAGCCTTACCAATTTCCTCTTGTGTAGATATCACCTCTGGAACTTGCTCCGCTTTCTTGATGCTATCTTCGAGAGCCTTTAGAAGTTCAGATGCATCTTCGTTTCCGGTGGGAATAGGGAAATCATATTCTTCAACATTTTGGTTTAATTGTTCAGCTGACATTGTCGTAGGATCGGGTCCGGAAATGGACTCAAACTTGGAACTTTGTTTCGGTTCGACCGAAGTTCCTTTTGGAATAATATTGAATGGGGTGTCTCCAAAGTGAGTGACTGGTCGAGGGGAATTGAGCAACGGATCAGGATGAGTATCGATGGAAATTATGCCTTTTCTATTCCTAATCTGACTAATGTCACCATCCTCTGGCAAAATTGATGGCGGCCTGTCATTAGGAATATCCGTGACTTGAAGCTCACCAAATCGCATTTCTTTAGGTTTTCCACTCGCTGTAATTTTACCTGAAGTTTGCACTCCTCCCCAATCGTGCTTCAGATCACCAAATCTCACTTCCTCTCTAGGTGCTTGGGGTATCAGTGACGTCGTCCATTTAACCCCATTTGAAATTCTTTCTCCGCTCGTTTCTGTTGGAGTACCCTGATCGAATGACACCCGATTAGGTGTGTCAGGAATAGAAGGCGGTGCCTTGATAACTGGCTTCTGATAGTCCAACATGTTGGAGTGAGTAATTCGTTTCAAATCTTGCTGAACTCTGGCTTGGGCTTCACCAGCCAAAGCAATTCCGATTCTTGATGTTTCTTGTCTTAGATCGTCCAGGGCATCGAGACCTCCTCGGCTCCAAGCAGACGACTCAGTTAGATGTGAGGAAACAGAACCTACTTCTGTTGTTGAACACAGAGGAAGGTTAAGGGATTCAAGTTTCTTCCTCGCACGCTTGACCCAATCAGGCTCGGTTGAAACAATTGAAGAATTTCTTTCAGAAATATCCTCCAGCATAAGTTGGTTGGTTCGAAGGCTCCTTCTCTCTCTAGCAAAACGAACCCAAGCTGGTTCAGGTTTATCTTCTTGTAGGAACGATAATTTACTCGTAGACTTGTTAGATCGGGAAGTTGATTCACAATTTTCCGATGTATTAGTTTCAATCTTTAAGTTGTCGTTCAAATCATTATTCTTTTTCATGCGCCACTTTTCAGAATCCGTAATGGATCTTTCATCATGAGTATCTGATTGATTGTCAGTACCAGGTGACCTACTGCTGTTTAGGTGACCGTTAAATGCAGGATCACTTTTGCTTCGAATGCTTTTACTTTCGTCGGGATAAGTAACATTGATGTACCGCGTTCTAGAAGATCGATCGTTTGAATCATTCGGCTCAGGACTCAAACAAGTAGGACTCATAGCACTCGCAACAAGTCGAGAACTAAGACATGGTGAACAATCGGTTAGGTTACTGTTGTACAAGTAATCGCTGATCTCCTGCTTCTCACTTTTTAATGTGGGACTGCTCTGAACTTTTACAAGTGGAGATTCACAACGACGGTCATCTAAGTCTTGATCAAGGGAACTCAGTGACTTTGATCTGACTGAGCTACAGCTGACGTAGACGGAGGAACACTCAGAGTCCGTAGAACTCAATCTTTCTCTGTTCTCTGATGCACTGCGGATTAATTCTTTTAGTTTCTTTCTTAAAAGTTTCCTTTCACGCCTTTCTTGCTCAACGGCTCTCTTTTCAATAGTCTGTCGTACGTTAAAGGCACTTACTCTTGATGGACGGTTCGATGTATCGCTTAGTTTCACATACATGCGAGACGAAGAAGAGGGTAACTCATTTTCTGACTTCGATTTGTTTTCAATTGAAACGCGAATTCGACCAACTGTAATAGGCAGATCGTCCACTGAGTTGCTTGCCTCAGAAGCACGATCACTTGCAAACTTCCGTCTAGGTGTCAAATTGCTTGATAACTGACTGCTGTGGTCTATTCCTGTTTCGAAACTTGGGGATGACTGACTCTTTTTTCGACTAATGTGGATCACGGTTCGACGGTTAACATCGCCTGAGTCGGTGAGACTTTCACGATCGCTGATGACGACTTCAGTGCTATCCGACGATGACTCTGGATGATCTGCTACCTTAATTATAGCATTATTTGTTGACAAACTATTTGAGACCCGTAAACGGTTCTTGTTACTTGAAGTGTTTTCAAATAAAGTTGCAGGAGTTTTAATAGACGAAGAATAACGGTGTCTTATTTTGTCCAATCCCGGAGAAGAAATACAAGATCGCGGGGTGAAAAACTCAGAAGATGACCCAATACTGTGATCAACACTAAACTTTCTCCGGATGTCAAGAAGTTTTGGGATCTGATTTCTTATCTTCAGATGAAGTACATCCAAGTCAGAAACTTTTCCGTTTTGATGTGCTGGGAATTCTTTTAGCCTAGAGAACGTAGAAACAACTGCAGGTTTTTCAAACCTTGAAGAATTTTGAACTTCTGGAGTGGATTTACTTTTCTCTTTCTCGGCAATGGTCGATCCTAAAAGACGGTTCTCTTCGTTAAATTCTTTTATATTAGAGATGGACAATTTTCGCTCGAACAAATGTTTGACGGGGTTCAATTTTTTCTGGTCGTCAACTTCTTTTAGGGAAGAATTTGAAATTCGTTCAGAATTTCGAAAGTTATCGTAAGCTTCAAACCTTTGAATCTGTGTTTTAATTCCACCGTTATATGTGTTTCCAATTTCGGCGTCGTTGAAAGCAATCGGGAGGGCCAAGACACTTCCTGGAGTTTCAGAGCTACAATCTCCCACACTTTTGCTTGTACTTCTACGTGGAGTTTTGGTTCCCCCGAAAATTCGCCTTATTTCATCGAGCCTGGTTTCTCCACTTGGTTTTCGAGCCCAAAGCGACGAAGAATCTACACCCTCACCTTCAAATTCTGGATGACTTACGGGGGACTTGACAGGGGAAAAGAAACTATCAGTAGAATCTGACAAAGGCCTTCCAGTTGCACTTGTCGACTTGGACGATTTATCAAATGGATCGCTGTGGAGATACTTTGAATTTTCAGCTTGAACACTTCTAGCAAAACAACCGGAAAATTTTGACCTCTGAAAATAATTCCTTTCAACAGCGGTTTTGTCGCATTCCTGTTGGCTTATTATGTGATAAGCCGAATGCGTTGATCCGTTCGATGCTGCGTTATTCGATTGTTGCGGTTGCTCGAATCCATGAACGAGTTGACGAACCTGGTGATCTACCGGAAAGTTTTGCTTTTCAGCAGGGAACTGACTTTGGATGTACTGGTGGAACTCAGACCGTTGTTGGTGAGTGTCGTGCTGCTGAAAAGGGCTACCAAGTTTATCCGAAATGTAGCTTTGTTCCTGTTGAGAAGTTGCTCTTGATTTCCTTCCTTGTTGGTTGTGGTAACGAGGTGGATTTGGAGGGTGAAGCGAGGACAAGTTGTGTAGCAGGTTAGGTGTTGTAGAAGTTGTAGGTTCCTCGGAGGTCACTGGAGAGAAGGTTGGCTTCAGCTGGTTGCCCTGGAGATAATTCAGAAGCCGTTCCTGAAAAAAAACAGAAGATGACCATTAGCCTAGCCGTGAAATCTCCGCTTCAACTTACAGTAGCATGGAACACACAAATCAGAAACAGAGAGTAGGCATGAGCTTCATCGGCTGACTAGAATAGTTATTTCAAGTGAACTCTTGTATCGATAACATAAAACTAAAGATATTGTTCATTGTTTTTTTAAATATATTTTTATCAGTTACTTTCGTGTCGTGATGTAAACCTAGAAGTAAAAATTGCATTAGAAGTGATCACTTTGTGTAGGGGGGAGTGGTACCCCGCAATCGTAATCAGCTATCAAAGAGTAATATGTAGAGATTAGGTAGAACCTCTCTAAAGAAAAGAAGTCGATTCGCCAATACTCATTTATTGGACTAATATGGAATCCGACTCTTTATACGCTCATTATTCAGCCCTTCATAGTTCCGGACCTGAAAAGACCTATACCTAATACTATTCAAAGTGAGTACAGTAGTATCGGTTATAATGGTCACTTTTAATAGCTAATACTATTGAAAGTGAGGACTAGCTTGCACCACTTGTGAAAGGGAATCTGAAGCACCGATACTGAACCGGAAACACGCGCGTTAAAAAACAACAACAAATTGACAGATTTATTTGGTCTGTCTATTGACCGCCCTTTAGTGTTGCGTGTGGCCTTGACAGAGAAATGCATGTCAATGACTGTGGTCCTGTTTATGATGACGTCACTAACATAGTATTGGAGATAAGATATCAGCCGAGGATCATTAAGTGTCTGCTTAGGGTTCACGTAGCACAGTTACGACGGAAATATAACACAGCTGGGGCCACCGCACTTGTGTGTTTCGTCGTGAAACATGTGATGAAGTCATTCGGACAATCATGTTAACAAACATTCAAATGCATTGAAAAAATATAAACTTGTGGAATGCAGATAAATGCACTCCTACTACACGTGTCCATTGGCATTATGTGAGTCTAGGACATGAACGTTCGTTCAAAAGCAGTGCGCTTACAAACGCTATGCTTTGTTCAACAATGGAAAGGGTTGTTCTATTGTTGCTATCAAAGTTATGGTGATTGCATTGTTTTTAATAAAGCAAGGACCATTATCATGAAACTATTGTGCAAGTGCCCACGTGTATATTATGTTCCCTGTGTGTACCACACACATGCTGGTGTAAGGGCCGACGTGTATATTATGTCCCCTGTGTGTACCACACACAAGCTGGTGTGAGTGCCGCCGTGTATATTATGTCCCTTGTGTGTACCACACACATGTTGGTGCAAGTGCCGCCGTGTATATTATGTCCCTTGTGTGTACCACACACATGCTGGTGTAAGGGCCGACGTGTATATTATGTCCCCTGTGTGTACCACACACATGCTGGTGTGAGTGCCGCCGTGTATATTATGTCCCTTGTGTGTACCACACACATGTTGGTGCAAGTGCCGCCGTGTATATTATGTCCCTTGTGTGTACCACACACATGCTGGTGTAAGGGCCGACGTGTATATTATGTCCCCTGTGTGTACCACACACATGCTGGTGTGAGTGCCGCCGTGTATATTATGTCCCTTGTGTGTACCACACACATGTTGGTGCAAGTGCCGCCGTGTATATTATGTCCCTTGTGTGTACCACACACATGCTGGTGTAAGGGCCGACGTGTATATTATGTCCCCTGTGTGTACCACACACATGCTGGTGTGAGTGCCGCCGTGTATATTATGTCCCTTGTGTGTACCACACACATGTTGGTGCAAGTGCCGCCGTGTATATTATGTCCCTTGTGTGTACCACACACATGCTGGTATAAGGGCCGACGTGTATATTATGTCTCTAGTGCGCACCGCACAAGTGGATACGGGTATATTATGTCTTGTGCGTACCGCAGACACGCTGGTGTAAGTGCCTTTACGCATATACCATGTTTTCATTGATGTTTCTCTTGTTTGTAGCACATTAACACGTTAGTGCCAGTGCCTACGCATACATCATGTGCCTACAGAGAGAAATGAAGACAAAACGGGCTGCTTCAACACAAAGGTTGCATTCCGCATGCGCTGAGCAGCACAAAGGCTGTTAAGCAGCACAAAGGCTGTTAAGCAGCACAAAGGCTGTTAAGCAGCACAGAGGCTGTTAAGCAAACAAAGGCTGTTAAGCAGCACAAAGGCTGTTAAGCAAACAAAGGCTGTTAGCAGCACAAAGGCTGTTTAACTTTCACCTACATTTGCATTTACTAATTTTTGTATTGTATCTAAGCAGATTACCTTACATTTTCAAAGGTTGGCACCAATGTTTTCTGTGTGTGACATGTTTCTGTTGTGTGTGCTACGAACACAGGCTTGTACCAGTGCCTGCGTCAACACCATGTTTCTGTTGTGTGTGCTACGAACACAGGCTGGTTCCAGTGCCTACGTCAACACCATGTTTCTGTTGTGTGTGCTACAAACGCAGGCTGGTTCCAGTGCCTGCGTCAACACCATGTTTCTGTTGTGTGTGCTACGAACACAGGCTGGTTCCAGTGCCTACGCCAACACCATGTTTCTGGTGTGTGTGCTACAAACACAGGCTGGTTCCAGTGCCTACGTCAACACCATGTTTCTGTTGTGTGTGCTACAAACACATGCTGGTTCCAGTGCTTACGTCAACACCATGTTTCTGTTGTGTGTGCTACAAACACAGGCTGGTTCCAGTGCCTGCGTCAACACCATGTTTCTGTTGTGTGTGCTACGAACACATGCTGGTTCCAGTGCTTACGTCAACACCATGTTTCTGTTGTGTGTGCTACAAACACAGGCTGGTTCCAGTGCCTACGTCAACACCATGTTTCTGTTGCGTGTGCTACGAACACAGGCTGGTTCCAGTGTGAGTGTCCTTCGCCTTGACTCTTAACCGCAAACTAAACGTCACTTGTATTCACGAGTTGTCCAACCGTGACCACTTGAAGCGTGTGTTTATGTAAGACCACAACCTCCAGCATGCTGTGTGTATGCAAGGTACAGCTAGTATTAAAAGTTTATCTTACTCCTGGTTGTACTATGAATGTTTCTTAACATCATTTGATTCGAAGGAAATCAAAATATAAAGTGATTGGCAGTTTCATGCAGAGCTTAAGGCTTGAAAGACTTTTGGAGACCTTTAAAAAGATCTGAACTCTGTTTCGAGTCTGCTATACGCCAGCAGGAAAATATTGAACGCTTGAAGATGTGTGTGAACTTTTGAAAGCAGCTGTACTTAGTATTTCCCGCACGTATCAGGCGAGCGCATACGTGCGGAGACGATACGCTCACGGCAGTGTGTATTAGGCTACACGTGCTATACACAAAGATTAGGAGCTATTCCGGGGCGCGACGATACAATGTTTGGAAACATCGGCCTCGGAGGACTGCAAAACTACTACTTCTGGATTGATATTGTATAGTAACACACACACGTACACGTCATAACA
>SDVV010004129.1:0-20521 GCA_016164225.1 Gammarus roeselii
ATAAAGGATATCAATTGATTTGCTGAGTTTAGTTGAAATATAATCGACTTGATATTTGAAAGTAAGATGAAAGTCGAAATGCATGCCATGAAACTTATTGTGATTCACTTCACTAATATTAGCGTTTCCCATGTTTAACAACTAATATCAACGTTACGTTTGTATGAGAATGTTATAAATTTTGTTTCATCAAAGTTCATGCAAATTATATTCGTGTTGAGCAAACTATTTACAGATATTTCTTTGTTTATTCTAATTACGATATCCACATCCGTTTCTGAAAACAGGGCTGACAAGGTACTATCGTCGGCAACTAACAAGCACTTGAATAGATTTAAAGGATTTGTGAGATCATTTATGAGGTTTAGAAAAAATAGAGGCCCTAAAATTTAACCTTGAGGGACGCCATGACTATTATTGAGACGATTTGATTTACAGGCCTTTATTACAGTGTATAGCTAGTTGTCTATGGAAAAGGTGCGATCGAAAGAAGTTCGACGACAATCCGCGTACTCCAAAGACGTACAACTTGGATACTAAAATAGTATGGGCAACGCTATAGAATGCCTTTTGGAAGTGTAAAAGTACGGATAGTAGAACCTGATCCGAATCTAAATTTTGATACAAAAAAAATTATTTGGTCTAATATTGGTTGCACAGTTGATTTTTTAATCGAATCTCACCATGACAACGTTAAAGAATGTCCCCTTTCTCCAAACAATATTCGTTTTTTGTGAGCTCTTTTTCGACTATTTTACTGAACATTGTGTACATTAAAATTTGTCAATAATTAGTGATATTCTATACTTCACAAGTTTTGGGAATCGAGATGACTCGCAATTTTTAGAAATGGTGGAAACACACCAAATTCGAATGATCTATTTATTATTAATGCTGAAACAGGCACGTTTGACCAAGACAATAACAGAGAAACATGAATGACGTTTGGCCACATAAAACAACAGATAAAACCTAGATACATGGAAATCTCAATCACGATTGGAAAAGAACGCAACAGAGAAGACATAAATGCATGGAATGCTCCGTTACGTTTGGCAAGAAAACCACAGAAAGGAAATAAAGACACGGAATGTTCGAACACGTTTGACAAAGAAAACAATAGAGAAGACATAAATGCATGGAATGCTCAATCACGTTCGGCTAAGAAAACAACAGAGACGACATAAATGCATGAAACGTTTCATTACGTTTCGTCAAAAGACATAAATGAATGGAATGAAACAATACGTCTTGTCAAGAAAATATCGAGATGACAAATACCCGGAATGCTCCAACACGTTTGGAAAACAAAAATAATACAGAAGACATAAATGCATGGAATGCTCCATAACGTTTTTCCAAGAAAACAACAGAGGAGACCCAAATGCATAGAAATCTGCTTCACGTTCGGCCAAGCAAACAACAGAGACGACATGAATGCATGGAATGCTCCATCACGTTTGGAAAAGAAATCAACAGAGAAGACATAAGTGCATGGAATGCTCCATCACGTTACCCCAAGGAAACAACAGATAAGACATAAATGAATGGTCTGTTGCATCACGTTCAGCCAGGAACAACAGAGAAGAAATAAATGCATGGATTGCTCCTTCACGTTTGGCCAAGAAAACAATAGAAAATCGCGGGGGAGTCTTGGTGGTCTTGCTCTGACTTCCTACCGTAACGTCCTGGGTACGAGTCTGCAACAGCAGCACGCATCCACCCCTAAACATATTTCAGGGCTGCCAGTGCTGGATGTGAGCTCGCAACTCGCTTCCACCCCTAAACCCAAACCCGGGGTACCTACTTCCCGCCAGGCCAAGAGGTCTTTGACTGCCCAGAAACTGAAAACTGGAACTAAGCAGATACCTCAGACCAAGACATCCGCGGATCGAAATCGCACCCAACATCGACGGGGCGTAGATTCGGATGGATTTCAGCAGGTCCAGAACCGGTTCACCTTCGTGAACCGGCCCGCGTTTGTGATGCCAACGCGGAACACTTTTGAGAGGTTCACGGAACTGGACGGCCAAATTGAGACACTTGTCCTAGGTGACTATCGTCCGACACCAGGCGGTTGAATTTGCTCGTAGGTGTATGGCAAAGAGGCGGGTTTTTTGCGAGCCCGGTGCCACGATTGAGAAGATCAGAGGTGCCCCTTACAGAGATTGTAGTTTCCAGCCGGGAGACACTCATAATCTGCCATGTAGGCACCAATGATCTTAAAATGACAAGGTCGGAAGATCTGCTAGCAGAGTATAGGCAGCTGATTTCTAACCACAAAAACAAAAACGAATCGCGTTGCCATCACATCCATCTTACCGCGAATAAATGATGATGACGAACTGTATAGTGAGTTAACTTATACAAATCGAACCCTTGAGAACAATTGCAAGTCCGATGGAATATCCTCCATCAACTTGTTCGATGACTTTCGGGAGAGGCACGATCTGTTCCTAAGAGACGGCTTACACCTGAATGAAGAAGGAAATGCCTGACTTGGCAGACTGCTCCATCTAAGCGCTAAGAAATACTATGCCCGAAAGTTATGGATCCAGCGTGCTTTAAACGGTCCAGTTTTGGCCGCAGAGAACCCTACCTAGAGGGCGCAGTGTCCGCAGCAAATTCCCGGACGGGAGCGATGACCGTTGATCAGTCGCTCCAACAGGAAGATGCTGCAGGCACGGTAGATGCGTTACAGGGCTCACAATAAGGTCATTCTAGGGATGGTCAAGATCCTGGTCCACAGCCGCCAGGTAAAGACCTGCCCCAATATTGAAGATGTCGAAGACCGAGACAAGCACCGTCTAAAGGTCTTCTTCTGTAACGCGCAGTCATATGCCCCTAAGTTCGACGAACTGAGGGGACTGGCGACCCTGTACTCGTTTTATGTCATTGGCATAACCGAAACTTGGCTCGATCTTCAGAGTAGAAACCTGGCAGCAGAGATAATGCTACCAGGCTAAAAAATGTTCAACGTGGACGAACCCACCTCTAGTAAACGAGAGGGTGGGTTCGTGCTGAACATAAAGGAAATACTGTATTCAATTTCTTAGAACAACGCTAGCCACAGTTTCTTGCGAAATACTCAACGCAGAAATCAAAGTGGCCTATGCGACATTGAAGCTGGCATTAGTGTCCCGCAACAGCCACACCCTTGCGACACAAGATGCCCAGCTCTATGAGAAGCTGGAAGAAATAGTCCCAAATAATCACGAGATTATCATCTTCGGCGACTTCAATCTCCCTTATATTGACTGGGCGAGCCTAACTTCACAGGCCCCAGGCAATAAACTTGCGGATAACGTCAAAGAGAACCCAAAGGATTTCTATAGCTACGTCAACGAGCGTAGAATTGCTAGGGACTCAGTTGGTCCGCTGATGGATGAAGATGGTGTCCTCAGAACGTCACCTGAGGACATTGCCAGTGTCCTGAATAGCTTCTTCTGTTCAGTGTTCACTGTTGAGGGCCCCGGCTACGAACGAGATACTGGGGAAGTCAGCCTCAACGACATTGCGTTCACAAGAGAGGAAGTTGTCAAACAACTTGAGGGACTGGACATTTACAAATTGATCAGTCCCGATGGACACCACCCAAGAGTTCTCGAGGAAACTCTAGAACAATTGGCGGAATCTCTAACCCACATCTTCAACTTATCGATGACGAGTGGCGAAGTCCCCGAAGACTGGAGAGTTTCCAATGTCACGGCAATCTTCAAGAAAGGTGACCGACAATCGCCCAGCAACTTTCGACCGATCAGCTTGACGTCAATCGTGAGCAAAGCCATCGAGCGATTGATACGAAATCATCTCGTCGATCATCTAGAAGACAACGGACTCATTCATGACGCTCAACACGGCTTCCGTCGCAAGAGGAGTTGTCTGACGGATCTGCTGGACTTCTTCAAGGAGTTGATCAACGTGTACGACCGCATCAAGGCAGTGGATGTCATCTACCTAGACTTCCAAAAAGCCTTTGACAAGGTGCCTCACAGGAGACTGTTCCACAAAGTCTCTGAGCTCGGCATTGGTGGCAACATACTTTGCTGGCTGCTCGCCTGGCTAACAGGACGTAAGCAAAGAGTCGACATCGGCCAGGTTTTGTCTGAGTGAGCCCCTGTTACCTCTGGGGTGCCCCAGAGCAGTGTCCTGGGTCCTATCCTCTTCCTTATCTATGTAAGCGACATGGATTCGAGGCTTCTGTCCAAGGTATTTGAATTTGCCGACGACACAAAGCTCTGCCATGCAGCATGGAGGGAGAGAGGCAGAGTTGAGATTCAACAAGATCTCGAAAAACTCGTCCAATGGTCGGAAGCGTGGCAGATGCCCTCCGATGTTGCAAAATGTACAGTTGTGCACATGGGGTGTCGCAGTGTCAACTTCAACCACACGATGGCAGAAAGCGATCTTGCAATTGTTGACCAGCAGAGAGATTTGGGTATCTTTATCTCAAAAGATATGAAATGGAACGCACAGGTCTAAGAAAATTACAAAATAGCTAACCGTAACTTTGGTTACATCTCCCGTAACTTTCTCTGCAAAACGAAGGATATTGTATTGCCGTTGTACACGTCCCTCGTCTGTCCCCACCTCGAGCATGCAGTCCAATTCTGGTCTCCACACATGAGCATCGTGCAACTAAGCTCATCCCGCAGCTACGCCATCACAGCTACGAAGATAGGCTTTCCACGTCAAAAAATATGGAAACCACGTGTTCCTCTCGGACAAATGCCTGTCTAATGTTAGATTCCAGTCTTACAAGGAGGTCCGTCGTAGAGTGGCGCTTGCGGCCGTCACACTGAATGCTGTTCAGGCCTGCATGCATATCAAGGTAGTCGACAAAGCGCGTGTTCATCATTCTTTCCGTGGTCTTGCTGAGTACGCTGGTATGAGCGATGGGGCGATAGTTATGTGGGTCACCGTGGAATTTCCCAGGTTTGGGTATTGAGATAATTATAGATTCCCGCTATTGATCGGGAAAAAAGGAGTTTGAATACAGAGTGTTGAACCCTTTTAATAAGTGCTCACGGGCGCCATCTGGGAGATTCATGATCATGTTGATGTGTACCCGGTCTGGCCCAGGTGAAGTTTCCCGTGTATGGTCTATGGCGCACTGCAGTTCGTGGAGTTAGAAAGGTTTGTTGTAGGCCTCTTCGTTTCTAGAAGTAAAGTCAAGATGCTCACTTTCTCGCAAGTCTTTCTCCCGTTGGAAAGCAGCCGTGTAGTTTGTTGATTGTGAATTCTGGCCAAACGTCTGAGCTAGTTTACTTGCGATTACCGCGTGGGAAGAATAAGTTCGGCCTCCGTCTGGAAGGGTGTTAATAGGTCGCTTGGACTTTCCTTGAAAACGTTGAATTATATCCCACACCTGGGAGAGGGGGGTGTTTCGATTAATAGTGTTGACTAATTGAGCCCAGCTTTCACATTTATTTTCCACTCGAAGTTTTCGGTATACAGATGCCCTTTTCCACGCTACTTGGTTCCTGGGGTACGTGCGCGTCGGTAGGCATGGTACAGCTTTTCACGCTTATCTCTTGCTTCTTGCACCTCTCGGCACAACCATGGTTTCGGAAAGAGGGTTGAAGGGAAATATTGGGGAATGCTTGCCTCGGCTGCGGCTTGAAACTTGTCGAATAGTTGGGCGACGAGGTAGTGCCAAAATGTTTTCGGGGATGCCGTCCATATCGCTCCACGCGATGTGTGCTGCGTATTCCACCCAGCCAGCTTTCCGGTAGTTCAATCGAAGTTCTTGTGGGGCACGGTTTCTTGATTGGTTGGTAAGACGCGTTATGACTGGGTTATGGTCGCTGTAGTGTGTTGAAGGTAAAACTCCTCAAACTAGTTGGATTGCCAGAGTGGGGGAGCATATGGATGAATCGATGGCAGTTTCACTTTTGGGGGTGCTTCGGGTGGGTTGTCCGTCGTTGAGAAGGACCAGGTTGTAAGAGTTCATGGTATTAGCCATTAGCACTCTCCTGGGGTCTATTCTCACGCATCCCCATGTTTCATGGTAGCTGTTGAAGTCTCCAAGGAGGAGTATTGGTGTGGGCAGTTGGCTTAGCATTTTGGTCATTAATGCTTCCGTGAGGTCGTGGCTTCGTGATGAGTAGATGGATACCACTGTTATTGGCCTTGTGACGCATATATTTATGGCGATACCTTGGAGTTCTGTCCTCAGGGGAAGGGGGAAGTGAGGTACACTTTGGTGGATCATAAAAGCCACTCCGCCGTGAGTAGTCACGTTGGTGTGGCCTTCGCAGCGATGTTGATATATTGGTGGATTCTGAGGTGGCGGTCTCTTGGAGTTTGATCTCTTAGAGGCCTATCACCAAAGGTTTATGGGTGGCGATTAAGGATAGTAATTCGTCTTTCTTGTTTCCGAGTCCCAGGCAGTTCCACATGAGTATTTTGATGTTCATTCTGAAGGCTGTTTGCACGCAGACCTTGATGATCTAGATTGGTCGCGTGATTTGCTGGAGAGTTTGGGGTGCTCACGTTTTTGAGATAGCCCAGGGGTTACGGGTCGGGGGTGTTCACGGGAGTGCCCGCCTTCGGTGGAAGGTAGTCTGTAGTGGTTGCTGCGGTCGCGTTTGCGAGTGCTCTAGTGGGAAGACGAGGGTGTGTGCTCTTTGTATTGGCTTTGTGAGCGAGTGCGTTCTTCTTCTGTGGTAGCCTTTTTAATCTGCGTGATTGGTTGTGTGTAGTGCGAGGTATTTGGGCCAGGTAAGATGACTGGTTGTACGGAGGTCTCGTGGATGAGTTTTTCGAGATAAGCGCCGTCGGCGAGGGCGTGATCGTTCTCGCTGGTGGTGTGTTCGTGATTCGGGTTTGTTAACGGGGGACCGTGTCCCTTGCAGTGGTTTTCCACGAATGGAGCCGCATTTGAGACAGGTGGAGGTACTTCTGGATTTTAGTCCTGGCGGGCTGTTATCTGAGAATTGTTACTGATCTTTTTGCTCAGTGGCGACTGGGTTAAGGAGGCTTTTACATCTTTTTGCCTTTTCATTTTTATAGTAGTGAGCCTTGCTGCGTGGTTTACTGCGGGGGATTCATCCATCTCGTTGTCCTCCTGGTCACCGCATAAATTATTTTTAGGACTGTGCGTCTCTGGTGCGGGGGCGGTCACTCGGCTGAATGAGGAAGCACTGCAGCCAGGTAGGAGAGTTGGGATCTTGTTACGATGTTGTTCTGATGATGTGTGGATGTCGTCGGGGGAGTTTGTTTGGATTGTCGATTTGACTGCTTCGGCATAATTGAGGCGGTTTGGATTATCGTCTTTCCAGATTTGGATGGCTTGTTTCCGTGTGACTCTGCGTTCGCTTTGTGTGACTTATATTTATTTTTGGTCCATGTATACTGTATACTTTTGGTCCATGTATGTATACTGCTACCCTGAGGCGGTCGCCTGCCTCATGGTAGCATGAGCAGTGATAGCATTCAGGATAGCGGGCTGTGCAGTCTCTTCTGTCGTGCTCGCCAGCGCACTTCTTACAACGTTGGGGTGTATGTGGCTGGCAGTATGCGATGACGTGGCCGCATTCAAGGCATTTTTTGTACATGGGGGCCATATTGCAACTGGGTAGGTTTTCGTTCTTCCATGTTTATATGGGATTCCTATGAATTCCAGTGCGTCGTGTCCTCGGAAGGTAATTTGGTATGCAGTAGAATTTGCGTTACGTGATTTTATCCATGTTGTTTGACGAACTTCGATACCTCCACAGTCTTCAGCTAGACCTTCAGCGAAAGCATTGAGGTCTGTTGTAGGCGTGTAACGGGAGGTGTATATAATCCGTTTGGTATCGTTGAAGGACGGATGAGTTTCAACTGTAACTTTGAGTTCATTTACGTGGGTAATCTTATGTATAGCGTTACTTTGCTCACGTTCTGTAACGTGGGCCAGATATTTTTTTTCCCTGTCGTTACCGTATTTCTTTCGGTTTTCCTCCTAGTTGCTCGGTGAGTGACTTCATCATTATAAATGGGTTGGCTGGAAAGGAAACTTTGTTTGCACCACTTTCGTTGAACCTTATGAGGAAGTGGGTGGGAAATGGTGCCGGTCTCCTCTCCCGGGTAGATGGTTTTTTTTAGGAAGAGCGCATCGAGACTATAGCCTCTCGTCGCTCGCCCCCGGCATTTATCTGGCATTGGATCGATTGATTTGAACCTCATTTCCACCGGAGCCTCAACGTGAGTCATAATATGCTCCCCCGTAGGGCGTGACCGTCGTTGATTGAGGTAAGTTCGCACAGCCCCGCGTGCGAAAATATTAGTCATGTCAAGATAAAATCAGTACATATTTCAATTTTGGCATTTTTACGTACTAGCGCGTACGAGAGAGTAAGGAGTTAACGCGTACCTTCGTAAAATGTGTGGTTATTTCTGTGCGTCTTTTGGTGGAGAGACCACCTCACTTGCACAGGTGTTTGGGGTTAAGCCTGCCTCGTATAGTCTGGTGTGTTTTCCGAAAGCGATAAGCTTTTCAAGGTAGGTTGGGTCCGTGAGTAGGCTTTGTAGGTTGCACGAGGGATTTAGGAACGCTCGTCGGGTTGCCGCGAGGGCGTTGCAATACATCAGTAAGTGTTTCACGCTGATAGCCACTTGGTGGCATCAGAGGCAAGGTGGCGCGTTTAGTCCTATATCGACATCCATCAGATGGTTGTGAGTTATCCACGTGTGTCCCGTGCACAAGCGGTTGGTGGACACTTGGTCTTTTCTGTTGGGTAACTTTGTTTCCCATTCTCCGACTGAGGGTTTGACTGGAAGCATTTTTTGTTCACTCTGTTGCCATATTTCATCCCATCGGGATGTTATATGGGAGTTGATGATAGGGAACCAGTCCCGGTAATGTATTGCGAAAAGTTGTTTTTGCTGTGTAGATGCCAGTTTAGCAAGCGAGTCCGCAAGTTCGTTTCCTCTTATTCCCGCGTGCCCGGGGATCTAGCAGAATTGCACTGCTTGACCCGTCTCGGTCAACACAAAGAGATCGTGCTGCATTTTACGTAGAACTGGATGTTCGTAGAGCAGTGTTTTAAGCTGGGTGAGGACACTCACTCTGTCTTAGAATACAACTTATTTGGGGAAGCGATGTATTTTTGCGTGAAGCTCCGCAGAGAACACGGAGGCCTTTTGTGGAGAATGACCGAGAGTGGGGTGTCCCCGCACACAGCGGCGGCTCCCACTCCGTCCGTGGTTTTGGAGCCGTCAGTCATCCATGTTGGTGTGTTAATTTGAAGGGTTCGGTAAGAAAATTAAGGCTTAATAGCTTTACGATTGATGTTCAGCGAGGTCAGCAGGTTGTCCACACGTAGGAAAAAGGGTGGGCATTTTGTTTTTTAGCCGCCAAAAGGCGCTTATCGGATATGTTGGTGATGTAGTTGATTGCTGGGTTGTTGATTAGACTTCTAGTCTTAAAATAGTATTGTAGTAAAAGTTTGTCTCGCCGGAGCGGAAGTTTGTTAGCGAGCAATTTAGGGACTCGATTGGGGTGGAGCGGAACGCGTCGGTTGTGATACGCAAAGCATTGTTTGCGATGATCGAGAGTAATTTTGGCTTCAGATCCGAAAACACAGCTCCGTAGTCCATGCGCGATCGTATTATTGCTCTGAACAGCGTCATACTGGTGTCATGTCGGCACCGAACTGCAGGGATGTTACCGATTGGATAAGTCCCGTCGACCTTTTGCAGCGAGTCGCCAGGGCTGCGATGTGGGGTCGCCCCGTGAGTTTAGGGTCCCATATAAGACCCACGAATTCGATCGTTTCTTCGTTTGCTAAAGTTGTGTTGTGCAGCGTTAGGGCTGGTTTCAGGTGTAAACCGGGCACAAGGGTAGAGTGCATGCTTTTAGTTTTAGAGGGCGAGAATCGGAATCCGTTTAGGGAAGCCCAGTTCCCGACTAGGTTTAGGCACTTCTGGAGTTCCTGTTGAATTGTTATGAGGCTGGGGTGTCTGTAGCTTATTTGTAGGTCATCCACGTGGGGTGTCAGTAACTTATTTGAAGGTCATCCACGTATAGTAATGAAAGCAGTCTTCCGTTTCGGGGAAGAATGTCGGCTAATTGATCGATTTTGAGGATAAAAAGAGTGACACTGAGGACGCCATTTCTTGCGGATGTGACGGAGACTGACTGTCGCCAACCTTGACCTTAAAGGGGCGACTATGAAAAAACTGGTGGATGAAAAGGGGTAGCCGACCTCTCAAACCTTTACGGTGGAGATCCTTCATGATTCCGTACTTCCACGTAGCGTCGTATGCTCTTTCAACGTCGAAAAATATGGAAACCACATGTTCTCTTCGGATGAAGGCCTGTCTAATGTCTGTTTCTAATCGTACGAGGTGGTCCGTTGTGGAGTGGCCCTTAAGGCCACCGCACTGAACGTTGTTAAGGCCTGCATGCATTTCAAGGTAGTCGACTAGGCTTGAGTTCATCATTCTTGTGACATTTTTCTGTGACATTTTCCGGGTTTGGGTACCGGGATAGTTACGGATTCCCGCCATTAGTTGGGAAACAATGAATTTGAATACAACGTATTGAACACATTTAGTAGGTGCTGGAGAGCGTTGTCAGGAAAGTGTTTGATCATGTTGGTGTGCACTCGGTCCGGACGGGTCAGTTTTCACGAGTATGGTCAATTGCATATTGTAGGTTTGTTGTAGAATTCTTCATTTGCGGAAGTGAAGTCGATATGCTCACTTTCTCTTAGGATCTTTTCCTGTTGGAAAGAAGCCATATAATTTGTGGATTGTGATATCTGGCTGTAAGTCTGAGCTAGTTTGTCCGCGATGTGCGCGTATGAAGAATAGACAGTGTCTCCGTTCGACAGTATATGGATAGGTTGGTCGGGGCGACCTTGAATACGTCTGATTTTTCTCCATACTAGGGAAGGAGGGGTGTTTCGATTGATTGTGTTTACTAATTGGGTCTAGCTTTCTCGCTTCTTCTCCACGCTAAGTTTGCGGAACACGGCAGTTTCCCTTTTCCAGGCAACTCGGTTCCTGGGGGGAACGTGCGCGGGGAAGGCCCCGTACATTCTTTTACGTAGATCCTTTGCTTCTTGTACCTCCGGGCACCACCAAGGTTTTGGGAAAAAAGTTGAGGGTAAATATTGGGGAATGCATGCGGCAGCTACACTTCGGAATTTCTAGTATAGATGTATGATAAGGTCGCGCTCTGAAATGTCTTCCCATTCGACATGTGTCGAGTATTCCTCCCAGCTGGCTTTTCGTTCGTTGAATTGAAGTTCATGTGCGTCAGGATTGTTTGGCCGATTAGTAAGGAGCGATATGATCACTTGGTTGTGATCACTGTCATGTGTTGAAGGCAGAACTCCCTAAACGAGTTGGAGAGCTAAAGTGGGGGAACAGATTGATAAATCGATGTCGGTTTTACTTTCGAGGGTGATCCGAGTGGGTTGTCCGTCGTTGAGGAGGACCAGGTTGTGAGTGTCTATGGTGTTGACCATTTTCACTCCTCTGGAGTCTGTTCTCACGCATCCCCACACTTCGTGGTAGCTGTTGAAATCTCCAAGGAGGAGTACGGGATGATGCAGTTGGTTAAGCAGATCGGTCATTAGTGCCTCCGTGAGGTCGTGGTTTCGAGACGAGTAGATAGATACCACTGTAATAGGTCTTGAGATACATTTCTCCACGACGACAGCTTGGAGTTTTGTTCTCAGAGGGAGGAGGTGATGAGGTATGCTTTGATGGATCATAAGTGCCACTCCGCCGTGTGCAGTCACATTATTGTAACCTTCGCAACGGGGTAGAACATATTGAGGAATTGTGGAGTTTGTCCAGGAGTTTGATCTCCTGGAGGCCTACCACCAAAAGTGTTTTGGTGGAGAATAGCGATAATTCATCTCTCTTGCTTCCAAGTCCCTGGCAATTCCATTGAAGTATTGTGTTGTTCATTTCGGATTTGTTTCACACCCAGCTTATGATGATCTGGAGCGGTCGCGTGGTTTGTAGAAACTTTCGTGGTGTTCTTGTCTATGAGGCGCAGGTGTCCTAGATCGAGAGTTCGCATGAACGTCCGCTTTCTGTAAAACATGATCTCTTCGACTCACTGCGTTCTCGGCTGTGAGTGCTCTTGACGGAGGAGGAGGACAAGGGGAAACGATCCATTTGTTTGCTTATAAAGCGAGCGCGTTTCTCTTGTATGGAGGTTTTTTAAACATTATGATGGGCTGTGTAGTAGTTGTTGGGATATGTGAGTCGAGTGCGATGCATGGTAGATCAATGGTTTGGGGCATCGGTTCTTCGTTGAAGATTTTCAACGCGTCCTCGCGCAGGCGATGGTCGTTCTCACTTGTGAGATGTTCTGGTGTTGGGCATGTTAGCTGAGGGTTGTTGAATACCTCACTTAGGTTTTCGCTGGGTGCGGTTGCAATTAAGACGGTCAGAAGTCGTTCAACGCTTTGATCTAGGCGAGCTGTGGTTTGTGGGGTGCTGCTAATCTTTATGCTTCATGGCGAGAGGGTGTCGCGTATCCAGCGGTCATCGTCGTCGGAATCTTCGTCTCTTGGCCTTTTGATTTTCGGGTTATTGGACCTCTCCTCGTAGTCGACCGAGGCAGCATCCATCGCAGTGCTTTCCTGGGCACTGGTGGATTCATTGCTTGGGGTGCCCCCCTCTATTACGAGGGCGGTCGCTAGGCTGGTTGTGGTATTGTTAGTACTGGAGAGTGGAGCTGGGGTCATGGTAATAGTTTGTGTTAACTGTACGCGAGTATTGTCTGATGGGGTAGACTTAGTTACATAGTTGTGAATTTAACTGCTTTGGCGTAATTTAAATTGCGGCAGTTTGGGTTTTCGTCGTAAAAGATTTGAATGACTTGTTTTCGTGTGCCTCTGCGGTCATTTTGTATGATTGTCATTGCTTTTTGGTCCATCTGCATTGGGAAGGCGCGGTCGCCTAACTCATGGAGGCATGAGCAGTGGTAGCATTCAGGTTGGCGGGCTGTGCAGTTCTTTCGGTCATGCTTGCCGGCTCACCTCTTACAGCGTTGGGGTATGTATGACTGGCAGTATTTGATGACGTGACCGTATTCCAGGCATTTTTTTCACATTGCAGGCCATGTCGCCACTGGGTATCTTTTCGTTTTTCCCTGATCGCCCGGGATTGCTATAAATTTCGGTGAGTCAAGTCCTGGGAAAGTGATTTGGTATGCGGTGGGGTGGATGTTTCATGGTTTGATCCATTCTGCAAGGAGAAACGTTGGTGATTCCATAATCCTTTGCTAAACCTGCTGCAAGAGCTCTTAGGTCAGTTTTGGGAGTGTAGTTGGAAGTGTAAATTATTTGTCTTGTAGCATTGAAGAACGGATGTATTACGACAATTACTTTGTGTTTGTCTATTTTGTTAATCATTTGTATAGCGTTACATTGCTCGATATTGGAGAACGAGTTCATCATGATGAATGGGTTCATTGAGGGAACAACTATGTTTGCACCGCAATCTGCAAGCGTTATGAGGAAGTGGATAGCGAATGATGCTGATCTTCTCTCCTTGGTAGGAGGGTCAGCCTGGGGAAGCGAATCCCGGCCTGCGCTCTCGTCGCCCGACTTAGTGCTCAGTTTTGTATTGTAGGATCTCTCTCTCAGTCTTGTCCTGAGAGCAGTCTTCGTGTCCCGTAGGGTGGCCGTTTACTTCGCAGTAAAAGCAGTGAGGTGTTTCGGATGGGCACAACAAGAGATCGTCTCGCTTATCGTGGTCGTCCTGGGAGCAGTGTGAGGAAATTTTTTACCCGTCACAATTTTGGCTCGTGTGTCCGTATTTCTGGCATTTATAGTATCGCATCAGACGTCTTTCGAAAGGTGTAACCTTGGTTTTGGCGTCAAAGAAATGTATGTCTATGAAGTAAGGTGGGGTGGGGCAATTGAATGTAAGCAGAAGGGTCATGGTATGTTTCTTCTTGGTTTGATTTTTGGTGCGATTTTTGCTTCAACTATAAGTAGTAGGTATGTTCACAAGACGCGGATGTGAAGGAATTAGATAGGGATAAAAGAGCCGTTCGAGGTAGGACGCGATGCATCCAACCTTGACTCAACCGGTCCGTACGGGGGTGCGCGCAGAAACGAGGGGGCGGGCGGCGGAAGGTTCCGGAACTGGTTTTGTGCTCGAGTCAGCTAACGGGCGGGGGGGGGGGAGGAGGGGACGGATGAGGAAACGGCGGGATGGAAGCAGGCTTACGGCCTTGATTGGCAAGGTTTATGCTATGAACATTTAATTTCTACTGTATTTATGATCTTCATTGTATTTATATATAAGTTTTTTCTTCTTTGGATGGATGTAGTGGAGTATAATTGGCCACTAACTCTTGCTCGTTATATATCTTTATTCGGTTATGGTAAGATTAGTGTTATTTCAAATTTCTGATGGATTGAGGCGTAGTGATCCCCTAGCCAAAAGTTGGATGCGCTCCTGGAAGATTATCTGAGTTTGCTCTTACCTGTTCCTTGTCTTATAAATTTGTTTCCGTGTCACGTTTGCTACGTTGTGAGTGTATATATCGTTATATATTTATGGCTGGTTTATTGTTTCTATTTTTTTTTTTTCTGTGGACATATACGCGTGTTTTCTTATCTAGTTGTGGTACAATTGACTCAATCGATGCTTGATTGGGTTCGTAGTGGTGGGGGCTTGGGATATTTTTATATGTTTTGTTCATTGATCACTATATATTCTTGTATAGGATTAGTATGGAAGGTATGTCTTATAACTCAATTTCCAGCCTTAGTGTGCGAATGGTCCTGTTTGTACCAGCCTGAAGGTAGGATTGCAGGCAAGATTCTGTGTTTCCCATCTATTTATCTCATATGTATATAATATCTACAGGAATAGCATGGTTTTCTGTCTGATTATTGGCGAGTTTAGGTCTGTATGGTGGGATGATGCAGCCCCTACGGTCGAGATTCTATCTACCCCATATTACATTACCTAGTTTTGAAACCGTTATATCAGTATTCCATTGACGCATTTTTCCAATAGCAAAAATACCTGAACGATATGGATTTACTGTAAGTTAAAATATTATGTTATGTATACTTAGTAATGATCGATTGATTTATGTTGAATTTGCGCAGTTTTTTGGAATTTCGATCAGTTAACTCATACAGTTTTAGGCATTTTGGGTATTTTAGGCTTGCAGCTTCCACATTATTTCAGGCATAAGAGGGTCGGTTGTTGCATCATTGTGGTATTTTTATATGTATATATGACACATCTGTTACGATTTAGCCGTAGTTACTTTAGGTAAAGAGATGTTAATTGTGGGTAATTTCATCAGATTTTGTATGTACTATACCGTATTTACTCTATGTTTCAGTTACGTCGCCTGCATGTCTTGGTATCTTATACACATTCCTTGTTTGTTTGGTTACATGCTGGTTCATTCTCATTCATCACGTTTTTAATGTATGTTTTAGGTATGGTAGGGAATTAATCTTCTTGCTTTGTTCATCTCGTGAGATTCAATATAGGTCTTTCAGTTTTGTAGCTTCTGTTTTGAATTTCCATCTTCAATGCAATCTGTTGGTTATTTATACAATATCAGAATATATTACGTATGTATCTTCAATAGAGAACATTATTTCAGGTCTAATTTAGTTACATTTTGTTCATTTTCTTGAGTTTTATATATCTTCTTTCATCCTGATACAATATTTGACGTGGATATTATAGATATAGATCAGACGATTTGTTACAAATTTGGTTTTGCAGTTAGGGTATTGTATATTTATTGTACGACTATTCTTCAATATTTAGGAGGAGTTAGAGAATCCCCTAGGCAAAAGCTCAATCTGTTTGTGCTTGTTTGTATAAGTAAACCGATTTACTAGGATGGATACCATAATGTAGTACAATTTTTATGTGAATGATAGCAGAGTAGAGAACCTTATTTAGCTATTTTATATATTCAGGAACAGTAAATCGGACCTAATTTTCTCATTTAGTTTCAAATGCTTTTCCAGCCTCCTAAACTGCTCTTTTCCATCATTATCAAGTCTTCGAAGAACAATTCGGGAAATGAAAGACACAACGGCTATCAGGATGTAGGGACTCATTTAATCAAACGTTTCGGTCACTATACTGCAACCATCTTCAGAGTAAAACAGGTCTGGAAGAAAATAAAAAAAGGTAAATCAAATTGTAAAAGATTCAAAACTTGGCTAGAATTCTATCTATATAAATTTCTTGATATTTAACATTTATGAAAGGATTCGATTGTCTAATTGCAATTGCTTCCGCTATTCTCAAGTCTAATCTATCAGAAAAAGCATACATGATTGCGAAACAGTCAGTTATGACATTGGGGACGGGAGATTGGTGATCTTCAGTGAAGTGTCGGTGGATGCTGCTATTGCTGTAGCGGTGTTGCTTGCTGTGTTGCTGTTCCTGATGTTATGTTTTTTATCCACGAGAATCATAGGATTGTATGTTTAAGAGGTGTATGTTTAAGAGGTGTATGTCCATACTGCATCTTTGTGGAATTTTCGTCATGATCCCTAGCAAATGTGTAGTTTAACGTTTAGATAATAATTTACTGGATACCGGATTGTGTTGAATGTTAGTGTTGAAATTCTTCAATAATTGAATGTACATGCTTATTCCCGCAAGTCTAACTTTTATAAATGTTTGTATTTCGTTTGCAGTTTAGCCACTTAGAAGTTTTTGATTAATTCAGGCTTTCGTTATGAGACTGCGTTCCCATTCAAAATATTCGACTTTTTCGAGCATTCACCAGATCCACTTCAAAATTTTTCACTGAAGGTCTGTAATGTTGGTCATAATGATAACTCATTCTAGCCTAAAATGCCCAAGTATTGCATATTATTCCCCGTTTCATACTTATATAATTGGTATTTTTTCTTCATTGATTTAGCCTTCATCCTTATCAAATCTAACCACTTGACCCTGTAGTTTTACCAATATTTAGCAGATTGTGTGCCTACATTTATATATATATTTTTTCACTTCGCTTGTTACAAGTCCACTAATATCGACCAGTCTCGAGTAATGTTAGGTCATCGCTCGTTTGTGGACTTTCGTGTTCAAAACGTTTATGTAAGCATACCCCATACGTCAGTGAGTGTTACGATTGTTAAAGCGTTAACAAGATTTATGTACGGTTTTACTGTTGAGTTATGATTTTATTGTAGTGTTGGACGTTTTGCTCCTACCATTTTCGTCTATTATATCAAATATTGAATAAATTCACTCTAACAATTTTTCATACGGATCGGCATTGTAAGGTCCGCAATCCACAAGATCTAGGATATAAACCATGCCTAAGGTACATAATTAGCGAAATATATATCAATGTACGATAACATAGATCAAATATTGATGAATGCAAAATGGGTTACCATACAATGACGAATACATTAATACCTAGGCAACTAAACCTATTCTATCCAATAGTTATGCATTTTTAATCAAGTTGGATACTTATGTATGATATTGATATGTATGAATCTCTCCACTAGTGCTGTTTATTTTTCATATCATAAGCAGTTGAATACATTTTTCTCCAATTTAATCCAGCAAAAAACCTTCAGCAGATGTTTGGATTCCAGAATTTATCGATAGCTCTCTTACATGTTCGGATGAGACTCAGCAGGTAGGATCCAAGAGAACTAATGCACTTCAATCTGTTACATTTTTTAATGTGGGTCAGTTATACGCGATGTTAGGTTCAAAGATCCAGTCATTCTATTCAATAATTACATATTTTTACTCAAGTTTGATGGAAATGTATGATATTTAATCATTATTTAGTGCGATATACATATCAAATCCCTTCCACACGGCTCTATTTTTCGAAATTTTTCTACTAATGTCACACACCAGGTACACACATTCACGCTTTGAACGCATATATCCAGGACCGGGGCACGGTATAATGACGTCGTATACAGGGATAGTTACCGATACAATGTAGACACGCATACGCACACACATACGCACACACACATACACACACACATACAGACAGACACACACACATACACACACCGACACACACACATACACACACACACATACATACACACACATACACAGACACACACACATACACACACATACACACACATACACACACACACATACACACACACATACACACACACATACACACACACATACACACACACAAACACACACATACACACATATACACACACACACACATACACACATACACACACATACACATACATACACATACATACACATACACACACACACATACACACATACACACATACACACACACACATACACACACATTTTGATTGCATATACAGGATCGGTTAACATCTGGGGCACTTCAACTCTGATATGTTTTTTTCCAGTAGAACAAAATCCCTTGTTATTGTTACAAGATATTTATTGTGGACCACCTTCACGTCATGATAGGTGAAAAGAACTGCATCTTAACCTATCCTAGCCTTTTCTATCCAGAAATTATATAGTATTGATCGAGTTTTACTGCATAAATTTGTTACTTCTTTATCGATTTATGATATATTCATTTTCATCCTCTCCACTTGGCTCTACATTTTGATCTAGCCTATTCACACCCATCAAAACCTAACAAACCTAACTTTATGTATGGTGTTCAGTCATTGCTATATAAATATGAAGCCCTCCAATCGACTCTGAATAATACTTTAACATATGTGCGATTTATTTTCTTGTCCCTCTCATCCCATATAAGTTATCAGAGTGGACCCATTTTCAATCTTAGATGGTTTAAATGTTACGGGTAACTCATATTATTTTTTTGATTTTGTCACAATTCTACGTCACTTTAACATATTATTCACACCCATCATAACCTGACCTGACCTTTCGTAGGGTATTCAGTCATTGATATATACATATGAACCCTCCATACAACTCTAAATATCCCTCTAACATACATGTTATTCATTTCGTTGTCACTCTCGAGTCATATATGTTACCAGAGAATCCCCCATTTTCAAACTTGGATGGATTGAATGCTACATATATTTCAAATTTATATCCAGTTTCATACAAACGGACACATTGTTTCACACTATGTTTTTCTTAATTTACTTCAATATCTCCGCACATCTCTACAACCTTTGACAACTTGCATCTCTGAATTTTCCTTTTTCTCTTGCCTATATTTTTCTTATCCTTAACGATGACTTTGTTTCAAGATCTGATCGGACGCTGATTTATATCATACCATTCTGTATCACATCTAGATCATTAACCTCGAGCTAGGTTTTCTGGTATCATTTCAACCCTTGAAAAAAAAATTTCTACTGATTTTCGAAGATTCGATGTTACGTCCGACTGTCACGATGTTCACAATTCATTACTTATCCTTCGAGTTTAGGATAATATAAACGTTTCATTGAGAACATACATAGTTTTTATTAGTATTTATAAGCATTATTTACAGACCTTTCTGCCATCATCAGTATTATAAACCTGGTTTTTGATATTCAAACAGCATTGCTCGTCATCCAACACTACTTTTCATCCCTATATTTCAGTATACTCTCAAAATCCATCTTATACTCCATCATATCTTTGATGTAGATTCCGAAGGCTATTTCGTTCTTGTGTGTCAATAAATGTTTTTCTTCTTCTTATTGAACTCAACAATTCGAATCTTTTCCAATTCAAAGTCATTCTGAGATTCATCATTGAGAAATTATGCATACGTTCCAGTTCCTCTTCTGTTCTTAGGTATAATCTGGTGAACACTACCTCAACTGTATTACAATCATGATGAAGATTTTACCCTTGGATCATATAGATTATCGACTTATGTTTCTCTTATCCCCTCCCCCTCCTAAACTTACTTACATACGAATGTAACACGTCCACATTAGTTTCCCAAAGCAGACTTCCTTTTTCCTGCATACATTTATGAATGATATCTCCCACTCTTTTGATTCTTGTTTGTCCATTCTGGGATAACTGTTATTTTCCACACTTGTCAATGTTTATTCGAACCGACTCATATCATCTTCGGAGATTTCTTCTTCCAGCACTTGTAAACGAAATTTTTTGATATGAATATTCATTTTCTGTTTATTCAATGACGAAACGTATGTCTCCGCTTGTTCTCAACGTATCACTGACTCCATTTCGATTACCAGCTAGCTATTATAAGTTGACTACATGTGGTTTTTCGCAAAACATTTGGCCTAACATACCTCACCTAGGTCATCAACTGTGAATATGTTTAGGGCTGAGTACGTATGTGAATGTGAATATTCAAGCGTATGTACGTGTTACATGAGTTAAAAATATATAACACAAATGTAATATTCAAAATTTCAATGAAATTTCAAATTTTCGAGGGATGACAGAGCCCAGTCTGTATTTGCAGTGATAACTTGGCTATTCAAGTAAGGTGACATCACTCGAAAATTTGAAATTTCTTTGAAATTTTGAATATTAAATTTGTGTTATATATTTTTAACTCATGTAACACGTACATACGCTTGAATATTCACATTCACATACGTACTCAGCC
>SDVV010004130.1:0-20521 GCA_016164225.1 Gammarus roeselii
ATGCCGTTTTTGAAGAAAAGTCAACCTGGCTCCAGATTAGTATACCACTTTGCAATGCCTATAAGTTTTGTAAACCACTCTGTTTTGGTATACGAAGTTTATACGGATTTCAATGTTGGTCAGTTGATTAAAGAAGCTTAGCAACAATATTTGAAATAGTTTCAAATATTTGCGAGCATTTCAGATGATATTGCTTGGAAATGCATCTTTTCTGTTGTTTTCATCGGACCCCTGATTTTACGACGAAGACCTTCAACCGCCGCCAAATCGGTTCTGGCTTCAAACTCTTCAGCTCTTTTCGTATTGGGCCGTCTACCGCCCCCATTCGGAGTATCATTTCTCGTCTCTGACGCCTCATCATATGTCTGTTGGACCGATATAACTTTCGTGTCCACAGCCTGGCTAAGGCAGTTAATATTACCTTTCATTGTCAACAACAAATAATAGCTCGTAGGTGATCTACTACCATATCAGTTGTGCTCAGGCTGTTTTCAAGATAAACTGCTATATCGGAAGAGGAAAAAATTAGGTATTTAAGAAATTTCATTGTAAACGAACATGGTAATTTAACGTTTGAATAATTATTTTGCAATTTACCTGCATCCCCTAGGCTCTAAGCCCTGGCAGCAAGATTAGTGTTAAAATGAATCTGCAGTGCCGTTGTTATTTCTATCATATTTTTTGGCAATTTGATGCTGGAAACAATGACTTTTAAAGAGAGCAAAGCAATGTGTAACGGCACAGTGATTAAGAATGACTTAGTTTTATACGTAGTAAAACAGTTCGGCGATATCCTGTAATTAAGGCAAGTGTACCCGTATATGGTTTTGCTTAAATAGATATTACGCGAAGATAAGAACGAATAGATCGTTTAACAAGTTCGTTTTCTCATTCGAAATGGGGTGAGCGCGTTTGGTGAGTCAATACATTTGCCCACATACATTTCGATCCCGCATACCCAGTTCCGAGTATTACATGAACAATGAAAAAAACAGTGAAATACTATACCAAAACATCGCGGTAATTCGGAGAATGCGAACATCAAAATGTCAACTCTAGAGCAATGGCCTGAACTTAGGGAAAAACCTAACCTAACTGACACACAGTTTTTTTAATGGGGTTTAGTTCCAGAGGACCTTCAGGAATAAGCCAATATAACAAGTAAATTGGCCATCCTGCGGCTACAACCGGAGACGGTATCTGAGTTACGCGTTGACGACGTGGGCGCCAAGGTAATGGGGCTCACAACAATGGATTGGTAGTCGAAGGGTGATGGAAAGGAATGGAACGCCTACGTTGAAGAACATGAGAACAGTTCTATGTAACTCAAGTGGCTGCAATTTTCCGTGAGCAATAAAACAGTTACCGCATACATAAGTGAGCGTTATCGAATGCAGCTACTACCAAGGGGTGACGTGTTGATCCAAAAAAAAATCTGCTGTATAAGAGCCTCCCCTTTGTGGATGGCGCATTTTGCTGGTGAGTGATGCTGACTCCCTGCGAGCCCTTTAGTTACAGGCCTTTGATAATGGTACATAAAAAAACACATCGCAAAAGTTGAACTGACCCCTTGTCATGATCGGCGACACTTTGAATGCTAAGCTGATCAGCATGACAGTAATCCTCAGGCGTGCAGGACGGTTCTTCTTACGATACGCGTCCTCAGCAGGAAAAGTAATGATGTGACGTGCTTGTAAGTCCTGTTACGTAACACCACCTCATTAAGTCATGATATGGCATGCTTGAATATTACATTGTAGCTTATGGTTAACAAGATTACGAAAACTTGCCTGAAATTTCTGTAGCAATAAAAACTATTCATATTGGATAAATATAAACATGGAGCATCGGTCCAAAATGAACTTGATTGAGTATTGACGATAGAGTTTCAAACACATTCAACTTCCTCTCCACTAGTCTCGTTCAGATATTATTCGAAATAAAACGTTTAGGCAAATCCGCGCGTAAGATTTTCTTACAAGGGAGACCTCAACTTATAAAGATCCATAACCTTTTCCAATGTAATTCCCTTTGCTAAAGAAGGTCACCCCATATGGTAAAAGTGCATCTAGTGGAACCTCCTATTTCAGCCTCGTATTATGTCGGCACACCGAAATAACTACAGCTTCGGTAAATCAATCATTATGTCCGATTGGACGAAGAAGGCCAAACAAAATCGAAAAATGTCGGCGATAATGAGGAAGAAAGTATATCATCGGCAAAGCTGTCACATGTCGACCAACTAATTCATTTTTCCGTAATAATAATAAACGATCACATTAGAAATACCAGACCTCATCATACACAAACGGTCGGATTTCTGATTGGGTAGCGATTCATTCCAACCACTTCAGCGTGACCGTCTCGATCGCCTTGCTCGGTTGGAGAGCGTTAAGCTCACCAACATATCCTACTACGCGTTGCAGGTACCAAGCGAATGAAGTGGAATAACAATGATACCCGCACTCATGTACACGGAGGGCCTGACATGTATCCTCCCACCGACTGTTGATGTAAATCCCACTGAAACTGATATGCTGTGTATGGAAAGGGGTGTATTGGTATCAGCAGGACAGGCCGACAAGGTCGTTGAAAGTTTCCGCACAAAGTGCGGAAACCTAAGTGTTGTACCTGTCTGTGCACGTGAATGTAAGAGAAAGAGTGTCACTGGCTGGTGATGTCGCTATTCTGCAAGCATAAGCCTGGCACATCAATTTACAGGCTGATTCGACATACTACAGACAGTGGAGTCATCTGATAGATCTCTATGGTATGCTCCCTCAATCCCCGCCAAAAAGGGGTGGGATTGAATCCCCCCCCCCCTGTTACTTATGCAAAGAAAACAGGAACTACTACGGGTTAGGAACGCGCCTCATATTCAAGTCAAACACTGATACCATTACGATACGTTAACATAGAAATGTGCAAATTATTTTCGTACAAATAATAACCTTCTAGTTCGCTACTATGTAACCGGTATAATTTCGAATCTCTCGTTAACATGATATCATTAGTAATAGTACAATGCTAAGACTGCTATGAGCAGCCAATACAAGAATGACAGACGATCTCTTCATCGCGACGAACGGCTTCCCTGCACCGCTAACAAAGCCTAGTCTTTCTGCCTTTGCTTGGATTGGAAGTACTCAGTACGTCACTCACAGTCCACTGCAAATATCTGATGCAATTGTTCATAATATTTCGATTCCCTATTCCTGGGACTGTTACTATTACATTATGATTCGGAGTCAGTCAGTTTTATCCATTTGTTTATGACCGCTTTGGAGCCAACTTGCCTAAATCCCTATCCATGCTAGTCGTTAATGCCGGCCAACATTGGTCACGAACACCGGCAGAGACACGAGCAATACCCTGGTTGCGTCCAGCTAGCTAATGGCTTCGTCCGGCACCACTGCCGAATAGCAGCACAGATCACTCAGTACCGCCCCAGCTCTCGTCGGATGTAAAATGTGTGCACGCGATGCTATCCTGACTATCGAGGTCATTCAGCGAGGAAATTGATTGACGATGGATGGTCGTCTTTGTTCATGAAGGAGAATTCAGCAAAATTCAGGTGTTTCAGGTTATCTCCTCCATCACCAGACTTAATCGCTATGTTCTCTGCGATATTGTGATCGCTATCTTTTTCAAATCGTCTGCAGTGATGTCAGGTATAATATCTTTTATCACCTTGAGGATCCCATTTTATTTTTTTGATTCTCATTCTCAAACCTTCAAGGCTATTTATTTGACAGATTGTGCCTTGAACAGTTTACGACGGACGTTCGTAACCAGGCGACACTGGCGAGCAATGTCAAGGAAGTGCTTGGCAAATCGAATATGCGCGAACACGAGATATGGTGGAATCTGCCCTCCAAAACACCAGATTTTGCTCGACGAGCATGTCCGTTACCAGTGTTGGCTGGTTTTGGTGACTATCATGTACGGGGCTTTACCCTCTAAATTGTCGTGTAGATGCCCCTGGATAATGTTAACCCATTGTCATGTAATTTAGGTGTTTCATACATTTCTCATGGCATGGATAGATGGCCTGGATGTTCTTATGCCCGCCAACGCATGAAATTTAAGGCGTGCAGTGCCTTCACGACAGCAGTGTTAGATCACTTGTATGTTCTTAAGTACAACAATGCAAGTAAATGCGAGGCGTGCAGGGCCATCACGATGGCAGTGATTGATTGCATGGATATTCTAAAGAAATCCGTTTGTTTCATCCAAGTTCGAAAGAAAAGACATCCTGTTGAGGAGATAATTTGAAATCCTTGTATGATAAATTTGCGTCAGAACTTGTTTCAGGAAAAACACGTATATTCATCAAGGTACTTCGTCTGTGCACATAACCCACGGGACTTAGAAATCACATTGCTGATTAATGTAGTCATAAGTTTATCAGCAGTTTACCTCCCACCTTGTTGCTATGCCGATTCTGTTACAAAGTCGTGTCGTAAAATTCATGCTCTGAAAGGGACACTGGTTTCTTGGGTGGAAGCAGTTCTGAAGAGACAGCGGAGAGTTAAATAAAGAAGGGATACATTGAATGTTGTTCGACAGTTTTGTTTGCAATGTTAACTAGATTCTCAATCGTGGATAGACCTATAAACAGTGTCCTTGACAGAAACCATTTTTATAAATTTTCTTTCATTTTCGAGTACGAAACACAATTTAAGTATAAGTCTGCATATTCGACCAACCACAAACCATACTACCCTTGACATTAAGAGGGATATATTGTTATTACATATGAACCTTGCAAATACTTGCGTCCCTGCTCCGCTCACTGGAGTTTCTGGCCCGTGAATAATGGCAACCATGGGAGGAAGACAACAACATGCTCGGGATTAATTAATTAACTCCCATTGATAATTCATGTTACGCTGCTGCTAACAATAATATGACTAACACTAACAACAGATGAACAAGATCTGCCGCTGATTAAATGTTATTTCTGAAATTTTATTGATAGTATATATTTTGTTTTTGATTGATTGATAGTTTTTATTTAATTCAGATACGTACCGTTAATATTAATTTTTCGGAATACCGAATAATGGCATTAATGATGAATTCATAAAGAATATGTGAGGACATCACGTTTAAATCGTTTTATAACCAACGGCATTTTCTATGAAAATTCCGGTTCAAGGGGCATAATAAAAAATATTTTCTAAGTTTATCAAAACTGATGGGGGGAGGGGGCAAAACATGATCCTACTTTCCATGAAATTGTGTTTTTAAATTTATCCAACACACATGATTTCCATCAGACGAACAGAAATAAGGACTTCGTTGAATTGAAGGAATGGGGATAGATAAGTTTAACTACAAAGTGTAGATTTTTTGTTGTTTTGGAAATAATATCATAAAATGATCTGAAATACATAGAAACCCACTACATATAAACAAGATATGATTAAATCGTCTCCCCAGTAACAACGACGTCTTTGTTTGTGATCCTACGTCAAAATTGTGGGACTGCATTCGGTATCTAAGAAATTTCAATTTATTGCGATAATTTGCGATAAAACAATAAACCAAAAACATTCGACATCTTTATGCTTCATCTTGCCTTTCACATGTTCTCAGCAACTTTCATCACTAAAATAAGAATTTTTTCTTTTAATTCAGGCGGTCCCCGTCAACAGGCTCTGATGCACACACGGGGCACTCGCAACAGACGTCGTGACTCAAGCGATAATTTATTTCAATGAAATTTTTCGTCCTGCCTTGCTAATTACATGCAAATTAGCCTCGGCATGTGTCATGGCTTAAGGTAAGGCAATCATTCCTTGCAGTCACGAAACGGATATATAATAATTTGTAATAGTAATTAGGACCGTGGAGCAAATCGAAATTTTGTTTTAATTAGATACACCAGCTGATACTAATTGATGGTCCAAAACGTATGGATTTAAATAATACTGAAGGTTATTTAATGCATTAAAAGATGCGAATAATACAAAATTGATTTTTCAATATATATAGTCGCTCACCTGGAAATAAAATAATTATTAGGTTTATCCTCGGGTACACAGGAACGCGACACGAATGAATGTCACATTTTTTGATGCACAAAGAAGTGTCCTTTGTTATATTGCACTGTTCTCGCCTTGCCAACAACTGGCACACCTTGACAGATGAACAATTACTCAGTGAGGGGTCTTTCTCAAAATTTTGGACGTCAAACCCTGACATTTCTATCATGTAAAGAGAAACATTGCCTGAGTACGTGTGATGAGCATCAGCTGAGTGTTTCCGGCAGTTTTACAGCGGAGCCTACGGACGCCCGTATCCAGGGTCGAACCATGGTTTCTTTCAAACACGTTCCCAACAAACACTGAATAGAAGACGTGACAACTAAATGGTGGGTGCCTAGTTGCTTAAACGAAGGATTTATTACAATGTTCAGCCTGTGCCAAGATATCCCTATGTCAAAGCAATTATAGGCAGCAATCATTAAACATCAACCACTAGCCTATGCCACATGCATGCAAACTTTGCCATTCATGCGAATATTTGAAGAAAAAATATGAACAATAGGATTTTCAGAATAGAAAAGGTAGCGTTAAGCAATTACTAGAAATGAAACTATAGGAAAAAATGGTTTCTGAGTCCCATTTACGGTTAAATTTTGGATCTGGTCTTTTGTTCATTACTGGAACTGCATCGAAGGCGGTGATACCTGCACAGGGTGCATATTTTATCACAGTTGCTTGGCTCAATCAATCGGTATGGCGACCTAAATTCAGAAAACATGTACGAATGAAACATTCCCAAACATCATCCCTACGGACCCATATATGATGCCATACCTGGAGGCAAACACTAATATTCCCCTAAGCCTTCTGTTTGCAGGACTAGGGAAGGACTCGCTACATTAATACTTAAAGGTGTATCAGGTGATGCATAGTATAATAACACACATCGTTGGTCAAACTTAAACAGCGATTGTACAGTTGAACAGCATGTGACTGGAAGTAATAGAAATGAGATGTAGAAGATTCCTTGTAAATCAAGATATAGCTTGTCAGAAGGTAAAAATGTTGCGAGTGTCATAACTGACAGAATAGTTGTTGAGAAATGAAAGATTATGGAGGAGAGAGTTAACATTGCTTGGTAACTAAACACGTCATTATCCAACCATTAGACTCAGGATAACACAGGCATACGCAGTTAAATAACCGTTGCATGTGCATGTACATTGTATGGCTACCATAGAGAGCGGTGCATGGATATATAAATGTGTAGCCATTTCATATGCACAGGTACACTCACTTTAGGTATTAAATTTCAAAACACAAAAAGTTTCATACAAATGGCCGAAATCTCATCACAAATATGCCGTTTCCATTATATATGACTATCAGAGATAGAGAGGTCGATCAAGGAATTATTCATGAATATCAGTTGCAGAGGTCAGGCAGGTAATTTTTCATGACTATCTGTAGCAGAGGTCGGAAAAGCAATTATTTATGACTATCTGAAGTAGAGGTCGGGTGAGTAATTTTTCATGACTATCTGTAGCACAGGTCGGGCGAGTTATTATTCATGACTTTGTGTTGCAGAGATGGGGAAAATATTTTCTCCTGACTATCTGTAGCAGAGGTCGGGCAAGTAATTATTTATGACAACTCGAAGCAGTAGCCGGGCATGTAATGTGTTGCCTATCTCCCTCGTCAGCTTTGAATTCGATTGTTTCGAGATACTAAGTATATAGGATTAACTTAGGTGATATTGAGATCATTTTCTTCAACTTGTTCCTATTTAATCGACAAAAATACATAATTCAAGACTGGAGGATTACGGGAAGCACTTCATTGTTTACCTAAGTAAATGACGGCCATTTTGGTTGCCGTGCTTGTTTCGATCGTGGTCAATGAGTTCTGCGACGACTATAATAAACTTGCTCTAGCGGTCCCTATTCTAAACATTGTAGGGGGCGTTTCTATCCTATCTTTAAGAATTCCTAAAAGCAACTTAGACATGAAGTCACTTGAGAATAGTTAGGCAAGTCGTGATTATCCATGAGGCGGAGCGGGAGTAGCACAGTATTGTTCACAACACTATTCAAGGCAACTCTAACCTGGTTTCCTCACGCGAGAAACCAACTTACCCGGCAACAACCGCCGCCCTCTGGCGGCCAGATGTAGGCATATTACTTAGCTCAGCCCATGATTTAATAACTTCACTCGGCATTAACTCGGCTACTGTGTTATCCTATTCCTACTGTATACTATCACTCAGTGATTTACCGTCAGCATCATCTAATGGTATAACTTCTATCTGATTGCATGCATTTCAAGAGACGACCCATAAACTGAACCAGAACAAAGGGACAGCCCGTCCACACTGCTGAACTTTACCCTCATGAAATGGCCTAGAATATTCATTGTTACAACTACTTCCTGTGTGAGTTTGTGTGATAAATATATACTTTCCACATAATTATTCGTGAATATCTGTAGCAGACGTCGGGAGAGTACAATTATACAACTATCTGTTGCACAGCTCATGCAAGTTATCATTCATGACTATCTGATGCAGAGGTTGTGCAAGTATTAATCCATGATTTTGTGTGGCAATGGTCGTGCAAAATAATTATTCACGACTATATGTTGCAGATGTCGGACACTTAAAATATTCATGACTATCTATTGCTGAGGTCGGGCAAGTAATGATTCATACCAATCAATAGTAGAAATCGGGCAAGTAAATATTCATGACTATCTGATGCACTGGTCGGGCAAGTAATTATTCATGATTATCTGTAGCAGACGTCGGGCATGTAATTATTCACAGCTATCTATCGAACCTGGTCGAACATAAGCTAACCTAACTTAAAAACATCCCATTTCACCTAGGCAAACCTAGCGTTTCTCAACTACCCGTGAAAAGACGCACTACATTGTAAATGGAATTAAGTTCGAGAGAACCTTCGGGGAAATATAACCTTCAAATTCCCCTCCCTGTAGAAACACTCGAGACGGTACCTAAGTTTGGCGTTAACGACGTATGGGCGCCAGCTAATGTGACTCACTCACAACAAAACATTTCCCTAGGCATAGGGTGATGGTTCGTGAACGTCAATAAAGTTAGCGGTGGGCAGTTTCGAATGCAGCTATTACCAAACGGTGGCGTATACCAAGTTGTCCATTGCTCATGTAGTCTTGACGTATGTTACCTAAATTAGTTTATCTGTAGAGAAGCCTATCCTATGGGGTTAGCACTTTTAGTAGATGTATGGTGCTGATGTCATCGACAACTTTATAGTACGCTACCTATACATAAGTCACCGAGTTCAGCAAACACACAGGTCTTTATTAATGATATAAAAAACATTTACTCCTTCGCCCAAGTGTACCTGACTCATTGTCATAATCAGTGATACTATGCGTGCTTAGCTGATCTGGTCAGCGTGTCTAGTTTACTACATGTAACCACATCAGCATGAAAAAAATCATTGACCTTGCAGGCCGCTTCTTCGTGCGATACGCGTCTCCTCAGCAGGATTTGTAACAAGGTGGTGTGCTGGTAAGTTTGTGACATAACACCACCTAATAAGAACATGATGTTGCCTGTTGTTAGACCTCGCTGCAGCTTATGGTTAACAGGAATGTGACGACTTGCCTGATATTTCTGTCATGGATGATCAGTGGCATCATTTCCTATCAGAGATCAACCGTGGCATCAAATAAAAACTATCATATCGAAAAAATATCTACCTTATGTTTATCCAATAAGCAAAGCGAATCGGTCGAGAATGAATTCAATTGAATAAGGAAATTAGCATTTCAAGCACATTCAACTCACCCTTTAACTAGATTCATTCAGTAATAATTCAGAATAAAACGTTCAAGATGATTCTTACAATCCAGGAGATCCATAACTTTTTCCATTGTGCATCTCTTCCCTAGAGGGGATCACCTAATATAGTTAGAGAGTCTTGTGTTTAGAAGAATTTTATATATGTCATGTATTTTTTCGGGACTCCAAAAGAGACTCCAGCTTTGGCAAACCGATTATTATGTCCAATTGGACGGAGAAGTCCACACAAAATCGACGAGTGCAGGTGATATTGCCGATGTAAGTTTACCGTCGGCAATGCTGTCACATGCCGACTATCAAGTGCCTTTTCCTGTCGATCATATAAGGAATGCCAGGCACTACAATTCATAAACAGGCAGGTTATGTGATTGGAAAGCTATTCATTCTAACAACTTCAGCGTCGACGTCTCGATCGCCTATCACGCAAATGCAGAGCATTGAACTCCAAAACACATCCCACGATGCGAAACAGGTACCAAGCGAATAGTGTGGAGGATCAGTGGTGTCCGCAATCATATACGCTGAGTCCCACACATTTGTGCTTATACCGACTGTTGATGTTAATCCTACTCAATGCGATGTGCTGACTAGGAACCGCCTTTGTGGGCTGTGCATGGGGAGGGGTGTAAAGGTATCAGCCGGACGGGCCATCAAGGTTGTTGGGTTCAAGAGTTTCCGCACCATGTTAGTTGCAGATGATGAATGTGGTTGACCTTTAGAGGTTTAAATGTCGTACAAGTATGTGCCCATACACAGGAGAGAAAGAGTGTCACTGTTTGAAGATGTCAGCTATTAGGCACGCTTAATAAGCCTGTCACATAAATTCACGACCTGATCATACATACTGCAGACTGTGACGCCATCTGAATGAAGATTTCAAATGAATGACAGCAGCTAAGAAAACGCGGGCCCCCTACTGGTATAGAACACACAACGATAGCGAGTCTGACTCAGACACCTATAGGGTACGTTAACGTGGTAATGTAAAAATTAAATTAATACCCATTATTACCTCCTAGTTAGTGAATATTTAAAATGCGTAATTTCGAAGCTGTAATTTTTATTAAATTATCAACAGTAGTTCACTTGCCCCGTACAGCCTCTTCAAGAATTTCCAGCAACCCCATGTTGCGACCAACGTCTTACCTGCACCGCTGACAAAACCTGGTCCGTGTGCCTCACCCTAAAATAGAATTACCCTGTACTTAGGTCAATTTCCTTATACGAAGTTAACGATCAGAATGTCACTCTCACAACTGCATAAGTCAGCTGCAATTGTTTTTGACAGTTTAATTCCCTATTATTGCGACTGGTACTACCACATTAACATCCCGAGTCAGTCAGTTTGATCTTTTTATTTTCGACCTCTTTAGAGCTTAGCTTGCCTTACTCACCAGATCGCAGTGATGATGAGTCTGGATACTGTTAACCCGCCATTGCGTGTAATTTAGGTGTGGCATACCGTCCCAATGGCAGTGATGGATAGATTGAATATTCCCTTAGCCCGACAAGGCAAGTAAATTTAAGCGTGCAGGGCCTTCACGGTTCCAGGGAGAAAATGCCTGGATGTTCCTGAGGCCGCCACGGCAAGTAATTCAAGCGTGCAGGGCCTTCACGATTGGAGGGATAGAGCGCCTGGATGTTCTTAAGCCCGTCAAGGCAAGTAATCCAAGCGTGCAGGGCCTTCACGATTGGAGGGAAAGAGCGCCTGGATGTTCCTAAGCCCGTCAAGGCAAGTAATCCAAGCGTGCAGGGCCTTCACGATTGGAGGGATAGAGCGCCTCTATGTTCTTAAGCCCGTCAAGGCAAGTAATCTAAGCGTGCAGGGCCTTCACGATTGGAGGGATAGAGCGCCTGGATGTTCCTAAGCCCGTCAAGGCAAGTAATCCAAGCGTGCAGGGCCTTCACGATTGCAGAGATAGAGCGCCTGGATGTTACTAAACCCGTCAAGGCAAGTAATCCAAGCGTGCAGGGCCTTCACGATTGCAGGGATAGAGTGCCTGGATGTCCCAAGGCCGTCAAGGCATGTAATCCAAGCGTGCAGGGCCTTCACGATTGGAGGGATAGAGCGCCGGGATTTTCCTAAGCCCGTCAAAGCAAGTAATCCAAGCGTGCAGGGCCTTCACGATTGCAGAGATAGAGCGCCTGGAAGTGCTGAAGCCCGTCGAGGCAAGTTCCCCAAAAGCGCAGTGCCTTCACGATGAAAGGAATAGAGCGCCTGGATATTCATAGGCCCGCCAGGGTAAGTAATACAAAGTTTACAGAGCCACCAAGATTACGGATAGAGCGCGTGGATGATTTTAAGCCCGCTAAGGCATGTAATCCAAGGCAGCAGTGCCTTCACGATGACAGGTATAGAGCGCCTGGGTGTTTTCAAGACCTTCAAAGCTAGTAATCCAAACACACGTGCAGTGCCCTCACGATGACAGGTATAGAGCGCCTGGGTGTTTTCAAGACCTTCAAGGCTAGTAATCCAAACACACGTGCAGTGCCCTCACGATGACAGGAATAGAGCGTCTGGATGTTCTTAAACCCGCCAGGGCAAGTAATCCAAAGCCTGCATTGCCTTCAGGATGACAGGGATAGAGTGTCTAGATGTTCCTATGCCCGCCAAGGCAAGTAAAGCTAGCTTGCAGTGCCTTCACAAAGACTGGTATGAAGCGCTTGGATGTTCTTACGCTCGCCAAGTCAAGTAAAGCAAGCTTGCAGTGCCTTCACGATGACAGGGATAGAGTGCCTGGATGTTCCCATGCCCGCCAAGGCAAGTAAAGCAAACTTGCAGTGCCTTCACGATGACTGGCATAGAGTGCTTGGATGTTCCTATGCCCGCCAAGGCAAGTAAAGCAAGCTTGCAGTGCCTTCACGATGACAGGGATAGAGGGCTTGGATGTTCTTACGCTCGCCAAGACAAGTAATCTAAGGCGTGCAATGTCGTTTTGATTGTGGTTGTGATGGAATCAAGAGCCGTGTAATATAATATTAGGTAATGTAATTATTAGATAGGATAAATAATCCACTGGAGCATCGTATGTGAAACTGATCAGGTTGTCCTATGCTGTACAGCAATTGCAATTAGATAAGTCATGACAAGAAGTCATTTTATGTCTTCAACTCTATTTTAGGACTGGTGCATTGGCCGAAACGTTGAAACAAAATGCCTAAGAGACAACCATCACATAACGACTCCTCGAGTTATTAAAAATAATATAGGAAAAGTGGGTAAAATAATATTTAGGATCCCCACGTACTCATGGTGAGTCCGTCGGGTTTGGAATGAGGCCATGTTATATTGTAAGTATCAAATAAATTTGACGTTAATGCAGCTTGCCAAAGTGAAAACATATTTTTACGCTTGTACATGCGTCGTCAGTCAATCAATAATTTTACTTGGTTATGCTCATATACAAATCCTGCTTAATGCAATACTGCAGCAATTGGCGAGCCACTTCAATGATGTGCCTGCATGATTATCTCTCACGATGTATTTCTATGTTATGAATAATATGTATCGTCCATTCACCCCGTTTTTGTCGTACAATGTTCTCGACCCCAATTTACAAAAATTTCATCACATTTCAATTTTCCAACCCCATGTTCTCGGGATTTCCTAACCATATGTATTCGTGATTCCTCAAACTCATATTTTCGTGATTTGCCAACCCCATGTCTTCGTGATTTCCACTCCCCATGCTTTCATGACTTTCCAACCTCATTTAATACAGATTTCTCAACGCCATGCATTCGTCATCCCTATACCTCAAAATGAAGTTGTTTGTAAAATCTTTGTGATAATATTTTAAATTGTATTTAGAATCATGAAATACAAACCGCGGCCCACGAGAGATGAGAGGTGACGAATTCAATTTGAACTTTTGCTTTCGTTTTCACTAATTGAAATTGTTTATTTGGAAATGAAGTTCCATGCGATATATTTACTCAGATGATGGATATAAATGATTCACTGATTATGCTAAACAATAATAAGTAAATGACAGAAGTTTCAACACTATGAACTATGAATAATCTCATCCAATTGATACCTCAAGTCAATATGCTGTACATCAGCTATTCATGATGATTCTTTTTTCGTACGCTCGTTACACAAACATGGAACTAAAACTGCGAGGCTGAAAATTGCTGTTCACATTCTGTTAGTCATAATTATTTAGGAAAAAAGGCTAATCCAAAGTACAGTGGCGCAATGTTCATTTTCTAGAATAACTGACCACAATTGGAAGCCCAAATATTCCCCCGTGACAATTTAAGTTGGTTGATATTCATATACAATTCGATTGTCTTAAACCGTTACATTTCACAGCTTCTTTGTATGTTCAATTATCATTGTACTATAGAGAGGTACGTTTGTAATTCAATCCTGTATGTGTTGGACATTGAAATGCTTGCTCAAAATATGCTAAAATTTTGTAAATTAGGATCGAAAACATTGTACGACAAAAAAGGGGTGAATAGACGAAATAAATTATTCATAACAAAGAAATACACCTTGAAAGATAATCATGCAGGCACATCATTACGTACGCATTGTATTCTCCAACAGAGAACAGAGCACAAGCACCATTAGTTGAAATGTATTGCTTGTATTCCCCATCGTCTCAGTGCATTCACCTCAGCAGTAACGCTTCGGCTCTGTTAAAATAACAACTGAAACAACACGGTTGTTGTCCAAGGCAAGCTTTCCAATGTGCAACACGTACATGATCAAATTACAAACGTACGGTTCTATACGATAATGATAATGGAAAATAGACAGAAGCTGTAAAATGTATGGGTTTAAGACAATCTAAACGTATGAGGTTTGGAATTTTAAATACAATTTTAATATACTGTCTCAGATGTGCTATTGCCAGACGGTGGCATTGCTGCTAATGAGTTTCTAGTGAACAAAATCATATAGTCGGAAACGTCGGGTTTTTATGAGCTTCTAAACCGAATCAAGAATAGAACAAAGACGCGTCAATTCCCTGATTCCCATTACCGGCGCCAGCCATTCCATTACCGACTGCCATGCTACTGTTGGAACAGGGCTGGAATGGTACGCCGAGTAAATTCACAGCCCCAGCCAGGCCCGGTGGTGAGGCGATCGTGAAACAAGCGGTTGTAGACTGATTTGATCAATTGAGACGGGCGACGAGCTGGAGATAGAAATATTACTGCGTTTCTATAACAAAACTTTCAATTCAACTCCCATGGTGTACAGAGCGTAGTGGTTAGCATTCGTGCAATGCGACCTACATCTGAAGACAATGCGACCTACATCTGCAGCAAAACGTCACGAATTTGGTCTAAGCCAGCCCGACCGCAGCATAGAAAAATGCATTTTCAAGATATTCACGTTCTACGAAACATCACTTTCCAATGATCTGCAGGGTCAGACCTGAAGTTATAGGAAGCAATGGTTCGAAAACTTAAGTAATATTAAAATAGGCTCTCCGCCGCTCTTATACACAATTACCGTGATTAGAAATAGGAGCTACAGTATGCTGTTTTTGTATGTGACTAGATCAACAACAATAAGAAAATGAACAAAAATGTGACGAAAGGGCAATTGTTTATGTTTTAAAACGTTAAAAGCTCATGGAAGGAAGAGGAGTTATCTTGACAAACATGCCAGGCGCACGACAATCCACCCAGTAACAGAAATTGTTCCCATTATTTCCCATCAAAGTCTTTACTATACTTTCGGTGGTATCCAAACAGTGGGAATCATGTACAAAATTGTACCTCAGCAATAACTAATGTTACATAAGAAAAGACACTGTGCAATGTACCTCAGCAATAACTAATGTTACATAAGAAAAGACACTGTGCAAAACATATTGTAATGATCTAAACTCTAAGCAGCGTAATGGAGGCTCTTGGACGTATGCATGTCTGCCAGGTGCACAATAATTTAATGTATTTCTAAACCTCATAGAAGGAAATTGAAATATTTTTGAAAATAATTTGAACAATTTCTGTAACTGGGTAAATACACTGGCCGGAACTAATAAAAATATGTTCGAAATAAGTTAGTTTGGACTGTAATTAATTGCATAATATTCATGAATGTTACGTTTCTTTCATACGTAACAAATTGCGAACAGGTAACGTTCATCGTTTCATCTTTCGTCGCCAGCTGCTCTACCCTTCTTTCTATAAAAAAACAACTGGTGGAATCGTTTCCCCTGAGCTCTCTATGTTTTACGCTATTAATATCGAGACGTACCCAAACGTATTCAATAGATGCCATTATTTGATATCAGGCTTTGCGGAAAGAATAATTGGAAAAAATTATATGCGCTCAAAGACTTTTGTGAGAGGTATGCTAGTCAGTGCGTTGCGGATGCCGTCCTGATGTATGTCCGTCCTTGAACAGGTGCGCTATGAGGACTCTCGTTTGACGCTGATCATCAACAAGTATTTGATAATGTAACGAGAACAAAATTGTGATCGTTTTTGGTATATGGAATGTTTAGTGATACACTAGGAGTGATTCTGCACATAATGGTAACCACCAATAGCCAGTGCAGTTGACTTTCATGTCCAGCCTTGCATAGTTCAAAAGTGTACAACACAACTCTTCAAGGCATACATCAGGATTTCATCGCTGCGTTTTCGTCCATTTTTTTCTGAAAAAATATAAGATGTGCAGGTGGGACCTAAACTGTTACAGTAGAACTGATTTTGGTACCAAGCTGGTTTCAACGCAACTCTTCCGGTTTTAAGAGGACCGCAAAACTACTAAGTTTACGAATCGAACAGATCCCCATTGACGTGAAATGGTGGTACGCAAGCAGCAATCGGAACATCACAACCCATAAAACAATAGTGCGGAACCGAAATACGACGGTGCACAGGAATCAGGCGATCTCCAGGCCCGAGCAATTACGGGGCTCAGAGAACATTCGAAACCCCGTGACCTGTAAAAGATGCTGCAGAAGAATCAATACGTACACCAGGACAGGGAGGCCATGCCGTATAAGAGAGAAATGGAACCATGTAGCAGGGAACCAACATGAACAGCGAGAAAGAGGATATGGGACAACAAAACTAAACATCACTCCCCCGACGGCATCACGTACTGGTGCTAGTTGATGAAAATGCGGTGAAAGGAGCTCAATAGCAGGCATGTCGATCATAACGAATAATAAATGGAGAATCAAAATGTAAGTAGGAAATGTGCAGTCGCTGGTCGGTGTTACCTAAAATGGATCTTTTCCAAGCTATGGTGAGTAGAAATGTTCAGTAGCGACAAAAAAATTAGTTTATGGTAAGTCTCTAACCGCAAACACGAACTAGATTTCCCACTTGGGATTCAACTTAACATGGAAATTTCTTACTGTTTTATAACTAGACAATCCTCTTGATGGATAATATCAACTAAATTTTCAATGATTTCAAATATAGAGCGGTAATTGATCATTGTAGATATCACTTAATAATAAATCATAAACGAATTTTCGTCCGCTACTGTACAAGACATCGTTGGAATCAACGAGACGTGGCTGAACATGAATGACCCAAATTGCTCGGCGTAAAAATCCTTCAAGGTTACAGTACGTCAAATAAAGTCTTTGTCCATTTATTCGCAGGGCCACAGCAACGACATTATATGATTGAATCCAAGTAGACACAATTCTCTCTTAGAGAAAATGCAGAAACTTGTACAAGTACACCGGAATCCACGAACCTCAGCAGCGGAAATTGATGTTTGTCCGGAATGGCATCGACTGTGCAACCCGAGAAGCTCATGGATGATGTGGCAGGATGGAAAAACTCCGGTAACTGAACAGTGAATTCTTCATTGGAAAAAACAATCCTCACCAGGACGCGAACCCGGCGTTGCAGGAATACGAGTCCATTGCGCTAGTCACTATGCCATCCAGAACAGAATCGCACTGCCGTATCTCTTCACCTTCTTTGAGAACATATAATATAATGTACCCATTCGACAGAATCGCACTACTGCATCGCCCACCTAGCATCTGCACTTCTCTTCGCTCTCTTTAGCTCTTTCTTCTCAACTCTACTTGCCGTATGGCTCCACTGAACTCGACTACAGCCCCTCATCAGAAGCTCTCCTCTTTTTCTTTGCCATCATTTCAACCTCCTCGTTCCACCGCTCGTAACCCTTCCCCTTACCGCCTCTCCTCGCAAATCTCAACGCCGCATCTCTGAACATCTCCCTATTTTTCCAGCTTTACTCGCGGTCTTGACCCCTCACATTGTCATATCCATTCTCCAAACCCTGGTGGAAAGCTTATGCTCTGTTTGCCATATGCCATTCACTAAACTCCACTACCTCTGTCCCTCCATCCAACTTATGTCAACTACAGTACACACCTCACAAAGACGACCTCATTACCACCTCCAACACTTTCGCTCAAGGTTACATCAACGCACTCGTTAACCCCTGGCTCACAACTTAAAGCACTCACCGGAGAGATAGCGACAGCATCGACCATTTATACATTGATCTCCTACTTTCAAGCCTTTCAACCCTAACACTCAACAGACTCATAATCTCTCCCAAAACTGTGAAAGGTTGGCTCTCCCGATCTCGATCATGATTGTCAATCGGACAGTTTTGAGACCACATGCAAATAGTTATCAATTGACTATTTAGATCCCCAATCCACAACAGCCCCCATCATTCTTTTTATAAAAACAAGAGAGCAGAAGGGGACAAATACAAGCCATCAATAGAAACACTCTACACGACTTTGACATGACTCATTACACATATTCATGCTGCGATAAACTACTTCACCATCGTGCTCAACTAAGACTAGTCTTGTAAATGTTGTTGTATAGTTATGTTGTCACTGGCACGGCCCTGCAGGATCGATTTTTATTTGTTCATCATGAGTTTGCAGCGTTTAACTCAGATTCAGAATTATAGCACACCATGTAGCTGTAGGTAAGTTCGAGCACAATTGTTAGACTTGTTGTCTAATGCCTGGATATACCATGTATTCCAGTTTTTATTCGTTACTTGAACGCTTTATTCGTTATGTGGCGCAGGTTAAAGTAGAACACCTCTCAAACAAAACAAAAAGTATAAATACATCCGCACAAAATCCACGAAAGTGACAAAACGAATCCAAAAAGAATTATCTCCGATATTTTTAAAGCTGTTGCAGAGACTTCGATGTAGTTAGTACTCATTTGTTACCGGACAATATGGTACCATATATTCTAGGTGTATTATAATTTCAAGGCATACTTTGTAGAAGCCAAGAATGCCACGAGTCTCCTGGTGAACAGATGCCCGCCAGGTTTGTCCGTGGCATCAACTCAACTTTCTCGGCCCCCCATTGAGCGCAATTTTAAGCAGCGAAACCACCTTCGTAAAATAACTTCCGCCAACGATAGAATCATACAGATTCAAACACTTAATCGGAAATAAATGCAGACATTTGTCAGCAACGGACTAACCTGTGGCGGGATCTGCTGGAAAACACCAACATCAGAATAATGGAAACTTTTCAAGAGCGTCAGTACTAACAAAAATACAGACCATATAGACACATTCGAGGCCATCCTACCACCCAACACTCGCACCATGCCAAGATCCGGCCATCAAAAATTGATATATCCAACACACACTATTCAAACACTTTCCACCTACCATACTGTCCAGCTAATGGGAATATACTCAAATAATGACCCTCTCTTTACATCTGCAATGATCATAGCCGTCATCAGTCAAACCAAAAATTTACCGGTAACGGACTCTGACGGCATATTATACATTCAACCTGAACACAAAGCCCCCACAGATTCAGCCTCAAATAGATCTATTTCTCTTTTTCTGAATTCCTTGAAAATTTTAGAGTGACTGGATCTAAATAAAATTATTGTCTATATCCCACTTTCCTCTACACAACACAAAATTCAAGACGCATAACTCTACAACCACAGTTTTCACCAAACTCTCACAGACCATCCACGAGTACCTGAATGAAAATAAGTCAGGCCATCGCACCCTTGTATGCGTCACTGACTTAAGTAAGGCCTTCGACATAGTTCCAAGACAAGTCCTCATAAACAGAATACTTGACACACTCATCCATCCAAACTACGATAAGTGGCATTCTACTTTCCTCTTTTGCCAGACCTACACACAGTCAACAAAAACGAGCAATCACAAAAACGACACTTCTCCAACGGGGTCCCCCAGTGCTCCGCCCACATCACAACACTCTTCAACGCTTTCATGCACAAGTTTCCAACACCGACACCATCAAACACCCCCCCCCCCCAGCTCATACACGGATGTCCTTCCAATCATCACTCAACATCACCAACAAGTGACCGCAGCAGTACACCTCCAGCAAGACCTGATCTCTCTCGCATTCTGGCTGCAGGATAACAGACTGAGTGTGTCCACAAGCAAGTCATCCCTCACATTGTTAACACCAGTCAACTGCACACACGCATCCACCCTCATGGCACACTCAACAATAGTCCAATGCCTCACAGACCCACTTCCACGGTTCTAGGTTTAACAGATATTACAGCACTGAAGCCAACACTAGACTGAACTTGACATGGGCACTTATCAGTAGTTAGTATATCACCAAGACGCGGATTAGTGAAGGATTATAGATAGGGGTTAATTAGCGGTGGGCGGGGGCGGGGTAGGACGCGATGCATGCACCTTGACTCACCGAGCGTA
>SDVV010004131.1:0-20521 GCA_016164225.1 Gammarus roeselii
GTTTGATTTTGCACTTCCGAGGCTGCATGCTTAATTGCTGAGAAGTTTCCAAAATTTTCCAATACCAAAACTTGTGTTTTGTGATGATTATATCTAAATGCTTAACCAATTGCTTTCGGTTTACTGTGTGTTAGATTTAATAAACTACATCTCATAATCAAATCAGGTAAATTGGGGGGCGAAAAGCTTTGCTAATCGAAGTTGCAATTAGATGAAAATCTTCCAATCGCTCATGAACAGTTCTTTGTGTCATATTTCTTCATTACCGCAGGAAGAGCGAACCAAAAGTGATTGATGTGTAAGGTCGCTGTGTGCGTGTGCAACCGTGCACGCGGGCACACCTCTCTGTGATCGGTCCGTCGGACAAAAAACCGCAAATGACAGGTGATCAAGCACCCGGTTACTGAATGCACTTAGAATAATTCCGAAACTGCCGCAGATATTTATTCCGCGACAGCCCTTGTGTAGATGACTCTAACATATAACATGGTCGGTAGAATTATAAAAAATTAAACATAGATTGCTATCGCTATTTGTCCTTCATTAATTGTATTCAAGTGAATTAATAGGAGTCCGTACTAGGATGACCAAGTATGACGATGACTACTAGTCGCTGGACTGCTGCGGCTGAGGGGATGCGTGCTGGCAATAATGTGAACTAATCCCAAACATCATTCACTGCCGCTAGAAATGCGCCAGATTCTGGCTAGCATCGGAGGCATTCAAAAATGTTTGTTACTTCACAAATATATTTGAATTCAAATACTTGAAATATATATACAAAGTTTCAATTTAGAGCAGCAATTAATTATCCCGAATTCAAATACAATTCGAAGTAACTGATTGTGAATAAATGAAAAATAATATAGTGATTTAATTATACTTCCCGATCAGAAGAGCAGTTGAAACGTGGTATTCGAAGACTAGCGAACAATACAACACCGCATAGCAGGGCAGGATGAACAGACAAATTTTGCCCTGCGAGTACTGAGAGTCATGTGCGGGTGGGTAATGATACATTGTGGAACGACAGCATGTCGTGTTTTAGGGCATTGAAGGAGCACGGGGTCGATGGGGCAGCCGTGGGGATGGGTCCATGATCACACATTTTCATAATGGGGCTTGGAGTCCATGGAGCCGATTTAGGTAAGGGATGGGCGGTAGGGCTCACAGTATGCGGATGGGCGGCCCTATGATGGGCCAGAAAATCACAGTCAATGAATGAGGGCCTTGGGGATGTGGTCTGAACCTCACAACCCGTGAGTGAGGCGACCTCGGGGATGGGGTCTGAACCTCACAACCCGTGAATGAGGCGACCTTGGGGATGGGGTCTAAACCTCACAACCCGTGAATGAGGCGACCTTGGGGATGGGGTCTAAACTTAACATCCCGTGAATGAGGCGACCTCGGAGATGGGGTCTGAACCTCACAACCCGTGAATGAGGCGACCTTGGTGATGGGGTCTGAACGTCACAATCCGTGAATGAGGCGACCTTGGGGATGGGGTCTGAACCTCACCACCCGTGAATAAGGCGACCTTGGGGATGGGGTCTGAACCTCATCACCCGTGAATAAGGCGACCTTGGGGATGGGGTCTGAACCTCACAACCCGTGAATGGAGCGGCATCGGGGTAGGGCCAGGGCTTGCCAAATGTCAATTGGCTGTTTTAGGGGTATGGCTGGTCTTCACAGTCTGTTAATATGGGGCACGGAGTCGATAGAGCAGACTTTGGAAAGTGCTAATGGAATAGGTCTGTGAACATGACAGCTCTAGGGATGAGGCTGGGAGATCACAGTCTGTGAATGAGGTGTCCTTGATGACCTCACACTCTGTTGATGAGGCATGGGGTCGATGAAGCAGACTTAGAAAGAGGACAGTAGCTTACAACTTGCTAATGGGTCGGCCTAAGGCATGTCATCATGCTTCGACAAACTGCTACTCAGTGTATTTATTGCTGAATTTTTTTCAAAGTACGTTTGTACGCTTATAAATGCATTTTTTGGAAGCAAAGAAGCCTTTTCTTTGTGACGGGTTTTCACGTTTGAGTCGTATCACACCAGCTTGGGGTAACTTCAGTTGCGTTCGAGGGCCCACGTTTGTTTGCAATTAACATGACATCTTTATAGCCGGATAGATTTTCACATCACATTCAATCCCGAAGAGAACATGTTATATACATTGAAGAGAGCATCTTATGTACATTGAAGAGAGCATGTTATGTACATTGAAGAGATCATGTTATGTACATTGAAGAGAGCATGTTATGTACTTTGAAGAGAGCATCTTATGTACATCGAAGAGAGCATCATATGTACATTGAAGAGAACATGTTATATACAATGAAGAGAGCATGTTATATACATTTAACCGATAACTCAGAAAACCAGCTCATCAGTCATAATAATACTAACTCAACATATACTGAAAACTTTTTCAAAAATTCTGTGAAGTTTGCCCAATCAAAGGCCTGTTCATAAATCTAGTGGAGAGCCAAAGAGTTTACGAGTGATTGAGGGTAGCCGTTACACCCTACGCACACGATGTTCAAAGTCACGAAAGCCTAATGATTTTTGAACGATGAGTCACGCCTTCTCGGGATTTCACCCAATGAACACGCACTCACCTGCGTGTGCATTGGCTGAAATCCCGTGGGTGCCTGACTCACCGTTCAAAATTCTGAAGGCTTTCGGGACTTTGAACATCGTCTGCGGAGGGTATTACGGGCTCACACCCAGTATCAGCGCCCCTGACGTGGGCTCAGAGGTGCATGCGAGCGGCTTTTACCACACTAACTCAGTAAATCCCGGTAGGATTGTAGTCTTATCGAGAGGGATATTAACAATAATAACTTTACTTAGTGTATTATTAGTAGAAGAAACGGTTCCGATGTGGAGAATGACGATGGACATGAAAAATATAAGTTTCGATGGAGAGGAAATAACAATAACAATAATTTATGTTTTTCTAATGAGAGCCCTATCTCTCTCATTGTAATAATCTCGATAGTTCCTAGGGAAAACCGTGAAGTTTTCAAGGTGACCGTTCCACGTATTGCAGTGTTTGTCGAGTACATTTTCGAACGCATTCATGGATTCAATACCAACTACAACAGCTAATAGGATGCTTTAAGGGACCACAGCGAATACTGTGGTTCCTGTCGGAGTGACCAACAGGGCTCATATGATTGATTGCGATCAGGTATTTGAGCTTATCCTCGTAGCTGTGGTGGCCTGGTTGCGGGATGAGCTTAGTAGCACTATGCTTGACTATGTCCCCCTTCATATGGGGAGACCCAAGATTGGACAGTATGATCGAGGTGGGAAGAGACGAGTGACTTGAACTACTGGCATACTATGTCCTTCGTTTTGCAGAGGGAGTTAAGGTAGTGACATGAAGGCTGTGGTTGTCTATCTTGTAACGTTCACCTATTTGTGCTTCACATTTAAGATCTCTCGAAAATAGAATACGGTAGCCATCATCTCCCGCCCTCTCTCGGAGTTGTTCGATAAAATTAAACGCACTTAGTTGCTCTCTCCTCCCCTGAAAGTCTGGTCGCGCAAAGTTGAGGCGACGTACAGCCCCTGGGGGGCTGACGGTGAATTCAACCATGTTGTGTTCAGCACATTCTTAGTTTGTTGCTAACAAAGTCGTTGTCGACCACGCGCTCCTCCGTCGACATCACTGGGTATATTATGCGGTTCCGCCCGGTAGGATTATGAACATACTGGGTCATGCCATTATCGACGATAAATTTCGTAAGTTTATTGCCTGAGGCCTGTGAAATTAGGCTCTACCAGTCAATGTACGGGAGATTGAAGTCGCCGAAGATTGTAACCTCGTGGTTATTTGAGACTATTACTTACAGCTTCTGATGGAACTAGGCCTCTTGTTCCGCAAGAGTGGGACTGTTGCGGTACACCAATGCTAGCTTCAATGTAGCCTGAGCTATTTTAATTTCTGCGTTGAGAATTACGCAAGACACTATGGCGAGTGTCGTTGTAATAAATGGGTGCAGCCTCTCCTTTATGCACACCACGGAACAACCCCATATTGTACTAAGGGTGGTTTTGCCCACGTTGAACCCCATGTCGCCTGGAAGCATTATTTCCGCTACCAGATTTCCACTCTGGAGATCGAGACATGTTATGTTTATGCCAATGATATCTAACAAATACTCGGTCGCCAGTGTCCTCAGTTCGTTGAACTTACGGGCACCAGACTGCACGTTACAGAATAAGGCCATCAGACTATGCGTGTCTCGTTCATTGGCTTCTCTATTGGGAGAGTCTCGACCTTGATGCTCCGTTCTGGGATCACGAACGTCCCTGGAGTTCCTTCATCTCCACGATTTGTAAGTTCTATGTGTCTAAGTTTGTGCTAGTCTAATAACGCATCTTGCGTGCCAGCAGCTTCCTCCTCCTGAAGCAACTGATTGATCGTTACTAACGTCGTGGAATTTGAAAGGTAAGGTACTCTGCGGCCAAACCTGCATTGTTTAAAGCACGCTAGACTCCTTGTTTATGGGAATACTATTTTTAACGCTCAAGTGGAGCAGTCTGCCAAGTCTGGCATTTTCGATGTAGTTCTTGTGTTGGGCGTCTTTTAGGAAAAGATGGGACCTTTCTCGAACGTTATTTAAAAAGTTGATGAATAATACTATTTTGGACTTACAAATAGTCTCAAGAGCTCGATATATGTAGGTGATTTTAATATATAGCTCGTCATCATTCGTTCGTGGTAGGATGGATGTGATGGCTATTTGAATCGGTTTTGTCTTGAGGTCAGGAATCAGGTGCCTATACTTAGCTAACGGATTTTCCTTCCTTGTATGCCTTATGTAGTTGGGGCCTAAATGACAGATTATATGAGTGTCTAGGTTGCACACCTATGCTGTATAAAGTGTGTCCCCGGGTTTGCAAATAACCCGCTTTTGCCTCACACCGATGAAAAAAAAAATCAACTGCCGGTGACGGACGATGGATTTACATGTGACAGCGTCAGAGTTTCCCCGTCCATGTCCATGAATCTTTCATATGTGTTCCGCGTTGACATCACGAACGCGGGCGGGTTCACGGATGTAAACCGGCTGTGGACCTTCTGAAATCATTCGGATTCTACTCCTCCCGTCGAGTTAGGGTGCGGTTTCGATCCGAGAATGTCATGGGCTGAGTCAACCGCTTAGTCAGAGTTTTTTGTTTCCGAACTGCCGATAACCTCTTGCAGTGATGGAAATGGTAGCCTGGCCTTGGGTTTAGGGGTGGAGGCGGGTTGTGGGCTCACATCCAGTACCGGTCCCCTCGGTGTGCTCTAGTCCGGGATGCCTCTTCATCAAGCTGTAAAGCATTGAGTACCACCATCTCACTCACTTTGACTCGTTTCCTCGTGGTTTCCACCAACTTCTGCCAAGCCTTCTGCAAATCGGAATGCCGGTTTCTACTCGGGCTGAAGCAAATGACTGATGCTCCTGCTTCTTGGACACAAGATCTTCCCAATTCAACCTTCGCCTCATGCACAAACCTCCGGTTGCGATCGTCGTGGTAATTACCGAACTCACGCATACGTGTGGTCTTCTCCTTCACCTCCTCCTGTCACCGTTGGTCTTGCGTGAGAATAAAGACCATTGCAGCAAAGCCTCCGTCATCCTGGTCACCGTCGTCCACCTCGCAGAAGCGCCAATAGCCGTTTAAAGTCTCACTAATCAAATTCCCTGAAGATATACTTGCTCAGCCTGGCTAGGCAGGCCGAGCAGGGCAAGTAAAGAGACGGCATCCTGGTCTCAACCCGGGCCCTCGACGTTCTCATTTTCTTGCTCGCCTACATCGAGCGCTTGCTTAAATTTACGCCTAACTTATCTAAACTACCTAACTTATTAGTTTTATACTATCACGAAGAGAAACACTCAGGTAACAAGTTAACAGGGCACACTTCCCAAAATGAATGTTGATAGTTCGATCAATTGACCACATGCATAATCTGCACAATAGGTCTTATGCTGACTCGCGTCACATGCCAGTTAATAGTTGGCAAGGGAGCGATAAAATGATTTCGTAGTAGTAGTAGAAGTAGTAGTAGTAGTAGAAGTAGCGGTGGTAGAAGTAGTATTAGTCTTGGTAGATTAATTTGGATTAAATTAGTTTCAGGGAAGGAAACGATCACGATTGTTCATGTCTAGTTGTTTCCTTGAAAATCGTGTGGGGGATAGTCAACGAAGCTTTAGAAATCCACGCACACATACAGGGAGAAGAAGAATGTAGGGATAGTAAAAAGACGGCCCACAGCTACTTTTACCAATAATTAATAGTTACCGCACCATTACAACCCGGGGCATCCCAGCCCAGGAGAAAAAACAGTCGAATATGGGATGACAATTTCTGGAACGGGGCGAGTCGAAAGGTGATGTTAACCAAGTAGATTTTCAGGCGGTTGCATCTCAGACGGTCAGACAGAGACGGACGCGCTCATACGCTCAACGGACTAATACCTGCGCACTCAAACAAGGACCATAACTTGAATTTTCTGTACAACCAACCAAGCCCTTATAAGACGCCCGTCGTTCGCGGGCTCTGTGTTGCTGAAGGCTATAACGGAGGTTGTTGCCAATTTCGGTAGCAATAGTCCTCACGGCGTATTGTCTTATAAAGATATGTATTAAACTCCCAGTGTTTGTCGAGGCGGTTTTTAAATGTGTTTACGTTATTACTGGTACCAACATCGTGTGGTGAACAGTTGCAAATTATTTTACATTGATTGGAAATAAGTTATCTGCCACTGATGTTCTGGAAGCCTGTAGCTGCAGTTTTTGTCGATTACTTATATTTATTGGGGAATAATTTCGACCAAAGAAGCCGACAGGGTAATCTCGTGTGTACCTATTTAGGTATTTGTCGGATTTTGTTAACTGATCGATAAGTCATTTTCATTTCAGTGAGATCATTTTAAGTTTGCTGACTCGTTGCGGGTGTGTTTGGTGCTGAACACGTTTCATCTTGTTTATATCCCCTTTCAGGTGACGTCTATTGAACACATTCACACAATTAGCAATTGCAATCTAAAATGCTCTAAAGTTTTCTGATATGATCTCAATTTTGGAAAGATCAAAATTCAGCGATGCTCAGCACCGATTCCGTTCAAAACTTCCTCAGAGCGGATATCTCGCATTGGCTCGTGTCGTGCTTTATTAGCCCAGAAATTAACCGACGACACGTCCTGTTAGCATTGTTGAGTGAAGGCACACCTACATATATATTGTACCCCTAAGCGATGAGCTTTAGGCGACCAAAGTCATCTGTCGCATTAATAAATCTTTTTACCTCTTAATGTCTTTCGTGAAGTACGGACGAAATTACTTTGGTGTCGGGTAAGTTCGGCACCTCGGAAGAATGATTGTTCACTAGTTTTGTTCGGGTAAAAAATGAAACCCAGCAAGCCTTCTCTGCCTTGTAGTAGGAGTAAAACTTTCCTCAACTTAGGCCGTAATTGTCTGTTTGGGGACGTCGACGGAAGAGGGGGGTGTGTGGTAGGAGGACCGGGGCATAGTGATGGCATGGAGGGGAGATGGGGGGCCCGACCTCGACAGAGAAAGACTGGGTGAGGATCAACGGGCGTTCATGATGAAGATTTTATACAACTGTAATATGTGTTTTGAATTGCCAAACCATCACCTCATTTATATCATTAAACTTGTGAATAGTACCTTTTTCCGGTAATTTTTTTTTCTCAACTATCAAACACAGCTTGTGAACTTTTCAATTGAAGTTTTTTCATTACATTTCTGAAGACAACGTGCACTATTTTTGTTCACACAGGATTAATTCTACTTGTGGGTAATGCATTATTAACACCTAGCATACTACCACCTAACATAGAGGTAATGCATTGTTAACACTTTTCATATTATTACATAGCATAAAGGTAATGCATTATTAGCACTTGGCATATTAACACCTAGCATAAAGGTAATGCATTATTAACACCTATTATATTAACACCTAGCATGAAGGTAATGCATTATTACCACATATCATATTAACATCTATCATAAAGGTAATTCATTATTAACACCTAGCATATTAACATATAGCATAAAGGCAATGCATTATTAACAGCTAGCATATGAACACCTAGCATGAAGTTAATGCATTAATAACACCTAGCATATCAACACCTAGCATAAAGGTAATGCATTATTACCACCTAGCATATTAACACCTATCATAAAGGTAATGCATTATTAACACCCCGCATATTAACACCTAGCGTAAAGGTAATGCATTATTAACACCTAGCATATTAACACCTAGCATATTAACACCTAGCATAAAGGCAATGCATTATTGACACCTAGAATATTAACACCTAGCATAAAGGTAATGCATTATTAACACCTGACATATTAACACCTAGCATAAAGTTAATGCATCATTAACACCTAGCATATTAACACCTAGCATAAAGGTAATGCATTATTAACACTTAGCATTTTAACACCTAGCATAAAGGTGATGCATTATCAACACATATCATATTAACACCTAACATGGAGATAATGCATTAATAACACCAAGTATATCAACACCTAGCATCTCAACACCTACATATCATAGAGGTAATGCATTTTTCACACTTAGCAAATTAACACCTAGCATAATGGTAATACATTATTAACCCCTAGCATATTGACACTTAGCATGAAGGTAATGCATTATTAACACCTAGCATATTAACACTTGACATAATGTTAATGCATTATTAACACCTAGCATATTAACACCTAACATAAAGGTAATGCATTATTAAGACCTAGCGTATTGACACCTAGCATGAAGGTAATGCATTACTAATACCAGCATACATATAATGCATTATTACCACCTAGCATATTAACACCTAGCATAAAGGTAATGCATTATTGACACCTAGCATATTACCACCTAGCATAAAGGCAAAGCATTATTAGCACCTAGCATATGAACACGTAGCATAAAGGTAATGCATTATTAACACCAAGCATCAAGTTGTTGATTGTTTGATGCCATTCTCTATTTTTCCAAAGGTCGAGTGGGTTTTTGATGTTCACATTTACTGCAGTTTTGACTCTTCCTGTCATAATTTCCTTATCCGACCCGATTCAACGGGCAACCATATCTGTTATGAACAATTTTAGAGAATGCAATCCCCAAAAAGCCAATCATAACAATGTGGACCCGAACGAAGTAGAAGCAATCACAAACTGTTTAAATAATAATATTAGTATTGGCTCTGATAACACACGCAGACAATGTAATAAAACAATTTATACGATGTTTGTAGCTCGCTTGGCTCAACGCATCAATGTGTAACTCCAGTAAAGAATGTTCCGTTTGCACTCTAAATTGCACACAAATAGTAAGATTATTACAATATGTAATCAAAACTGACATAAAACAATATCGCCCAATATCAGTCCTGCCGGTTATAAGCAAAGATTTTGAAAAAGATATGTAGGTGAGATTATATGCTCTTATAGAATTTAATAAATTACAGAGCCAAACCAATGGGGCTTCCTGGCAGTAAAGAAAACAAAATATTCGTTATTCAAACTCACTTATTACGTTATTAATGGGTTTAATAGTGGAAAAGTCTTTGTTGAAAGTTTTACGGACATCTGCTACGCTTTCTACTGTGATAAGCATGAAGTTTTGCGAGCAAATAATCTGCATAAAGGGATTAGTTTCAGGGTCAAATGTTGAACACAGTTATTTTTGTGATAGAATACACCGAAGGAATTGGAATTTTCAATCATCATCTGCCATTACGCTTATCATATACGTAACGCAAGGGTCGATTCTTGGACCTGTTCTTCTCCTCATCTAGATATATAGCATTGCAAAAAATTGCATCAGTATGTTCATCGTTGTGCTTGTACATATACATGATACTACTGCCAATATGCATAGTCAATTGGTCATTATTTTCGACTAGTCCAGAAGCAATAAGTTGTGAATCGATGTCGATAAGTCACAGTTCAAGATATTTTCTGGGAGTAGGATAACCTCTCCTGACACACAGGTCGATTTAAGAAGGCACCCAATAGCAAATGCAACATAAACAAGATTTCTAGGAGTTGAAGTAGACGAGAGACTCAACTGGAAAGATCACGTTGTTGATGTTGCTCAACCCCAGTTCCTATAGCGATCGAGGAGCCGCGGCTAGAGCAAAGCCTGAGTCACGGAAACCCACCGACGTCTGCGTGTTGGTAGTGTTATAACAGATGCATGACTCAATATTAGGCCTGCACCCCTGAAAAGCTGATGCGGTCTTGCGGGCGCTCCCACAGATCAGGCAATGTCGTGATATTATAGATGATCCTGCCGGGCGCGGTGACTGGGGACGATGACATGACCTGCTCGACTGCATCGGGTGAACTCCGACACCGCAAGCAGAGATCAGAAGGGACATTTCCCATTCTATGCTGCTATTACTGTAGGGCCGCGTGGAGCCCGCAATGAGGCTGCGACATGTAGACCCTGTCATTCCTAGGCAACCCCAACTCCTCCACGTCCACCACAGGCGAGTGACTCTGCTAGACCGTGTTGATTCTGTGTTTATATAATGCAAGAGCTGTAGAGTGTGTATGTATCTGTTTGTGGATAGACGTGTTATATGTAGGTTCAGGAACGGTCGCTTAAAGAAAACCGAAGTGTGTTGCCGGTGTGTTATGTAGGTGTCGGTTGGTTGAACGAGTGTTCAGTAGGCTGTGTCATTGATGTGCCGGGTCTGGAATCTTGTTGAAGAAATGGGTCCCTCTCATATCAAGATGATAATTGAGATGGTGGACCTTGATTTTTCAAACAAATGTGGAATGGGTGTGGACTGTGTACAGCACGTTACGATGCGCAAGGCCGTGTTCTGTATCCTTTGCATGATGTTAATGTGTGTGGGTGCATGGTCAGAGGACCAAGCTGTGTTTGCGTAGGAGATTACGGCCCTGATGAATTGTTTGTATAGTGTTGTAATTGATTCCTTTGAGTGAATTTAAGTGGTTGTAGTAAGTGCCCGAGACACATTCAGTCTGGGTGTGTCTTTGATGACGATGTTGTTTGTGTGAGGCTTGTATGTCATCCTCGTGTCATAGGGTACTACATGGATAGTTGTATTGTTGAGCGTAACATGGGGGAGGATGTGGCGTTCATTGTTGTCATGCGTTAATAACGTGAGACTTGACATGCTTTGGACACCTTCATTCTGTTGTCCAGCAGCCCGACTTCAAGAGAGCTCAAGTACTGATGGAGGTACGCAGCTGCAGTCTCGTGCTTGTGGTGTTGTGTGATTATTGTGAGGTCGTTCGCGTATGAGCTGATGTATGTGTTGGGTTCTAGTGGCATGGGCAGGTCGTGCGTGAAGGCATTGAAAAGGGAGGGGGGGGGGAAGCACAAAGTCCTGTCTGACACCGTTGGGGAAGTGGCGGATTCGAGATGGCTTATTATTGCAGACAGTGTGCTTGTCTACGGGAGAGGAAATTAGCAAGCCATTCCTTGTAATTTGTATGGATAAGTAGGTATTTTGTTTATGAAGACGTGTCTTGAAACTTTGTCAAAAGTGTAACTAATATCGATAGCGCATAACTGGGGTAAGAAAAGGTCTTTTCTGTTGCCGGAAAACAATCAAACCCGTGAGACAACGTTTACAAAGTTTGAATTTGTTTATAACTTCTGTAGAAGTCTTACAGAAATAACTTGTAATCTTCAGCCTACAAATCAAAACTAAGATCTATCATTCTCGGTGAACGGGAGGTTGTCAGAACACACATTTCAACAAAGACGTTCACTTCGTAGCTCTTCTATCTATCACATTTTCCCATTGTGTCATAATATTAATTTGTCTGCAGCAGTGTTCATTTACAGGTCTTTTAATAAGATAACAAACATTGTTAACGATTATTTGAGAAAAATAATCGTTAACAGTTCACCGCATCTCATCGACATAATCAAGTCGGTGTTTTTTTTAAATAGAACTGCTAAAACTGGGAATTTGTTGACCACTGTTGTTTGGACTAAGTGCATAATTGGGACCATCAAACATGAATTAAATTATATCTCTTTAAACTTGCCCTTGTAAAATATTGTTGATGAATAAGACACACCATATATGCAGTTTACGACTTAAAATATTTGTCATTCGTCAGTGTAATTTGTTGCATAGAGCCTATTTTGTTTCCCCTCTTCCCATTTCCTGTAATATCGTATGAGTGGGTAGCTGGTCATAATCACCTTCATTTAAATCGTTTGCTAAAATGCTTGTATCCTGCGTCAAGTTAGTGTGGGAGACAGTTTCAAACTTTGCGACTCGTGTGACTCGCATGATGTATCAAATCCCTTGTTTTATTTCCTACTCCAAGCTTACTTAATATGGGTTATTGTAAACATTATATCGGTCATTATTATCAAAATGTCAGTTGACCAGAATTGTATACTAATTTTTCCAAAAGCCAATAGCTCAATGTCCCATTTTTTAATCTCGACCTACAGACGGGCCTTCCAACAATATTCATTGATTGGTGGGATGTGGTGGCAAATTTATTCACAATATTAATTTGTTAGGCAATATTTGATATTTTTCTTAATGTACTGTCGTCGTCAGAACAGCTCACACTTACGTCGACTGGGGACCTAATCAGTTAATTGTGGTGTTCCTGAAACTTTTCAGATCATTTCGCTCTCACTAAAAGTAATCTCGATCGATATTTTTATTCCAGGGGAGGTATTCAAATACTTGTTTGAGGTATGAAAGAATACAAACTATCTGCCATTTTTAAATGCAAATAAATATTTTCCCAAAATATGTGCTATGTCAAGCGACATCTTTCCACGACCGTCGAAAGAGTCGTCGAAATGCATCGGGAGTGCATCAAAGCGGCATCATTTGCTTTGTTCTCAGTAGTTGATGCCCGACGGCGCTAGGGTCGATGAGCCCGAGTTAGGACTGCTACAGTATAGGACGTGACACCGTGGAGGTGGACTTCTCTCTGTGTTGCCCTGTGACAGTTATCTTACTCTAACTTTGCTTAATAATTCATACCAAATGGTTAGTATTTAAAAAAGTGTTGAAGTAATTATCGTCGCTTAGGAACTTAGGACAAATGTTGACATACACAACACGAACCCCGCAAATTGAAGTGTTCGTTAATTTTGTTCGGTCCTGAGATAATTCGTGTGAGATTCGAAAATCATTTGTTGTCATTTTACTTTACAATGACAACTCAGATCAATTTGAAAATTTCGTTAGGTACTACTTTTCCGTGGGAGGTCTAATTGAAAAAATAGAAGGAATGGACTGTTCAAGAAATATCCACAAAATGGCCCAACCAAATCGTTCAGCTCTCACCGACCAAAAATATTTCACTTAAACTTCCTTATGTATATTCAATGTTTTTATCATCTTGTTCATTACTTCAGCATGTCTCTGCTGTTCGTGCTCGCCCTAAGCCCGTGTTCCCTGCAGCATGTGTCCGTCGCTCGTGTTGCCCTGGGCCCGTGTTCCCTGCGGCATGTGTTCGTCGCTCGTGTTCGCCCTGGGTCCGTGTTCCCTGCAGTGTGTGTCCGTCGCTCGTGTTCGCTCTGGGCCCATGTTCCGTGCATCATGTGTCCGTCGCTCGTGTTGCTCTGGGCCCGTGTTCTCTGCAGCATGTGTTCGTTGCTCGTGTTCGCCCCGGGCCCATGTTCCCTGCAGCATGTGTCCGTCGCTCGTGTTATATCCTGATGAAATAAGATGTTTCTATTTGACATTGATATATTTTGCATAGTAATAGTAAGAATTCTTCATTCAGACCCACAGCCAAATTAATTGAATATCGAAGAATGCGACGGTATGGGTGCATCTATGTGAGTTAGAGAACCACTGGCATAGTAAACAATTAAGAGAAAAATGCATTCATACACAAAAATGTGAGGTATTTTTGTGGCACGATAACAGTGTACGCACCATATGCACGAAAAAACATATATATCTATATCGCGTATAAAACAATTGTTCTCAAAGGCACACATGATTCATTTTAGGGCCATAACAATGCGAAGTCAATTGGAACAGAGCACTCTGATTTGAAATTGCAAGACTCATCAACAGTGCAGCCGTGTTTGAATTGGCAGCTACTATTTGCTATAAGACAAATAGAAAGAGAGATCAGAGAAACCTAGTATGTTAGGTTATGTTAGTGTTTTGTTGACAGGGTGGTAGTGTTGATGCTCTGAGCGAGCTGGAAAATATAGTTTTACGAACCAGTTTTGCGTTAGTCGTCATCGATTGTTTACCTCTGCCTGCCCCTATCTGCGGGCAAGCAATTGAGTGGTACATTTCTGCTTGAATGAAGATATGGTTGCACAATTCTGGATGTCAGCTGGTAGCATGTTTAAGCTCTTTGGACCTGAAATAGTGAAAGCGTTGAGCCCAATCTCTGTTTTTCTGAACTCTCTGTCGATGTTATTTTAATTTCGTGATGGTCGTTGATGGGCCGCTTATCGAGTTGTCAACACAACACCGTTGGAACAGGAAATCTTGTTCTGAATTTAAAACTTGTAGTGCTTCGCTCAGTTCTAGTCGTTCCTGGATGTTCAGTCACTCAAGTTTTTTCAGAATTGGTGTCACGTGATCGCTATTTCTAAAGTTCCCATCGTGAGCTACTTTTGCGATTAAGTTTATGCTTCGTTGAATGTCTGAGAGTAATGTTTTATGTACACTAACCCTATATGGTGGGGCAGTAGTTCAAATGTGAAAAGATCAGAGCTGTGATTACGAGAAGTCTGGACTTGAAGTTGAGTGGTTTCTTCGTTCACTGAGAAACATGAGTGTACCATTCAGTTTGAAACAGAGCTTATCAACATGATGTCCAAGGGTCACATTGGGATCAAGCCACACTCCCAGACTGTTGCCTTCGTTGTCAAGATGGATTTTTGCGCCCATTCAGTCAACAGTAAAATTTTCGGGAACTCTCCGTGTGTTTGCTTTGGATCTCAGAATAATGCACTGTGTTATACTTGTAATAACTTTGAGCCCAATTAAAGAATAACTATTATTTATGAGGGTCAGCGCTGTTTTTGCATCCTTCTTCAGCATTTCTAATTCATTTGCTGCTCTAACGAACAGCAATTGAACATCGTCCGCGTAGAATGTTGTTATGGCATTGTCGAGAGGGTTTCCACAGTTTATGTCACTAGTAAACAGAAGGAAAATAATCGGTCCGAGAATCGATCTTTGTGGAACCCCGAAATTTTCTGGTCTTGAAGAAGAGGTGATCTTTCCATCTAACACGACAGACTGGAGACCGCTGCCTGAGATAGCTTTCAAACTATGGTGTTTGGATGTTTGACTGTAGCAGTTTTTTGCAGCAAAAATGTCGTGATTTACACTATCAAATTCTTAAGAGAGGTCCAGCAGCACGAGTAATGACAAACAGCTTTCGTCTATGTCTTTGTATACGAGTTCGGAGATTTTCAGTTGCACGTCTTTATTAAAGGTCTTCCGTCTAAATGCATACTGACAGACATTGATCAGGTTTGCCTCGTTTAGGTAGTCAAGGAGTTGACGTGCAATAATATTTTCCAGCATTTTTGAAGTTACTGGTAGGAGGCTTATGGGTGTGTGATTTGAAGGATAGTTTACCTCCACTTCTTATGGATAGCTTTGATTAGCGCGTGTTTCCAATTTCGAGGGAAGGTATTTGTTACAATGGATGTGTTGATGAGCAGCTGTAGATTTGGCAGAATAATTTGTAACCCGTCTTTGAGGTACTGTAAGGCTATTCTATCGTTCCCAAAAGAATTGTTATTTGTATGGGCAAAAAAGGCCGAAGCAATTTCCAGTCTGCTTACCGTGCTCGGTGTCCACATTAGGTCGTTCTTGGTGGATGAGTCGGTATGAGATGGAACTGTGAACCGAGTTAGCTTATGCATTACCGGGGTCTCGTGAACCACCGAGAAAGTTTTGCTGTGTTCGTTCATCACCTCTTCGTATGTGAGTTTTCCAACGTTAACGAAAAACTCATTGAATGATCCTGCTAGTTCGTCGTGGGTTTTATAGTTTGAGGACTTTTTTGGTTTCTTGTGGGGCACAATATTTCCAGGGATGTTCCAAGTCTGCTTCGGGTTGTTTTTTGTATTTTGTTATCTAGCAAGGTGCGCATCTCTCTTTGCTTTGCTTATTAAGTTTTTTACGCGTTTTCTCATCGGTTAGCAAACCACTCGCATGACATCTAAAACACTCGATTCATTGGTCAAATCCGCCATTCGAATAGGTGTTACTTCTAGCTTGAAGTAACACCTATTCGAATAGCTTGACCTTGAAGAAACTGTTGAAAATATTTTGGGTTTTGTATATCCTGATTGAGTTCAGGAGTCATCCAGCGGACCGGAGGGCGAGTTATTTTTCGTAACTATTGATGCTACAGTGTCAAGAGCTGCTGAGAACGTGTCTGCGGAAATTGCTGCTTGAATATTCACGTCGTCCGTGTTTCGCATGTTGCTAAGCGATGGGATTCTGGTCCATAACTCTTGACTCAGTGAAGCTCGTGAGTAGTTTTATTTTGTTATAAACACCCGGATGACTGGCACCCATTTTTCTTTGCGTACTAGGATCAGGCAGCTCATTTCATGTTTGTTGGCAAGTGACTCACAAACCTTGGTGCTTATGACCTACGATCGCGCAATGAGCTACTCTTACTTTCGTAATTATAGTTAGCTCCTCAATGAGCTGCTCAAGTTTAAATCTTTTAATTATTGGGTTAAATTTATTAGGTTTTAATTGATTGTCGTTGAAATCTCCTATGACGTACATGCTCTTCTTCATGGTAGCTGATGTCCGGAGATTGGATTCTATGTGGCTGATTGACTGGTTGCTGGCTTTGGGTGGCCTGTAAATGGCTTCGACAATAAAATATTTAGTTGTTCCTACATTGACGGTAATTTAAGCATCGACCACTTCGTCTCCACATCCACCCGTTTTCAATGTCCTGGTCGTGTACTCATTTCTGGCATAGATACAGGCACCGCCTTTTCTTTTACCTCGGTCTTTTCTGAACAGTTCATACCCATCTATCTGAATGAAGTTGCTATCCATGCTGGGTGCCAGCCATGTCTCTGTAAGGCAGAGTATATCCACATCTTCATCCCTTGGCATCAGTTTAATCTGCTGTAACTTAGACAAACGACTTCGCACATTTATGTGTTTTATTTTCATGTGGTTCTTGTCTTTTGGTCGGGGCCTGCTTGCTCTGTCGCCCATCTCGTGAGGGGCCCGAATACAATCTAGTCACATGTGCACGGGTGCTCTGCAATGACTATTGCTTCGATTTGTGTTGTTACTGTCGATGACCGTAGTGTTGCCTGTAAGGAGGTCCTGGCTTTTGGGAACGCTGTCTGGTGAGTCTTCTGCATAGATGCAGGTATCAGCTGCATCGTACAGGGCGGTGAATTTATGGAAGCAGAAGTTTTCATCACTTGATTCACTGTTCGTCTTGGGGGAATGAAAGAATTTCTGCATTGGTACAATTGCGCTCTAATGATGGTCTTTTAAGTGAATAAATACTCTGAGACCTGACTGATTGTTATTCAAGTGTGGTGTGACGGACCTTATTGTTGTATTGGCGCAGATGACTTCCTGAAGGATGTCAATCTCAAGTCCCAGAGCGTTGTTCAGCGTTGTAGAAACCAGGTCACCCAGGGGTTCATTGTAGTCTCTGTTGTAAAAGTACTGTTCCTTAAATATTAAGAATACTTCGTCGTACCCGTTTTTTAGGATAAAACCTGAATAAAAGTCCATGTTCACCACGGCTTCATGCCATGCAGCGCCCAGTAACGAGTCAATATCTTGTTCGGGACAAAACCAAATTTGGTGCTTCCACGATTGACTAATGGCATGTATCAGGCAGTGGCCATCTGTCGGAGTTGGCTTTAGCTGTAATTTTAAATTGTTTAACGCTGTGACTATTTTATTCTTTACAAGACCCTATCTTTGGCTGCCTGACTGAGGACATGACGATTGGCATTGTGATGAGGAGCATTGGGGTTTATTTGGGATACCACGGAAGGGACGTAGGGTTGAGGTGGATGACATTTTGTCAGGTGTTCAGTGTGAGGGGCAATAGCTGGGAGGTAGATTTGTGGTTGAAAACATCGTTTGGTTTGGTGTTCAGTGGCATTGATGATGGGTGGAGCGTATAGTTGGTGTGCTGCGGGCTTTGCGTGTTGTGCAGTGGCATTCAGGCTCGTGTACCCTGCAACTCTGATGCTATTCGCGCAGGTCGTTCAGTTGCCCTTGTCTATATTGCGATCCGTAGAGGTCTAACTTTCTTAATATTTTTTGAATGCGTTAACTCGCCGTGAATTAACGTGAGATTGTTTATTCTTCAGCGCACACTCACCATGAAATATCATAAATTTGCTTTCTAGTCAGCGTCTATTCACCGTGAAATAACGTGATATTGCTTACTCATCAGCGTCTATTCACAGTGAATTAGCGTGAGATTGGTTACTTAGCAGCACCAACTCCCCGTGGATTTATAAGATACTGCTCGCTCATCAGTGCCAAGTCCCGTGAGTAAACGTGAGATTGTCTACTCTTAACCGCTCACCCGCCGTGAACTAACGTTAGATTGCTTACTCTTCAGCGCTCACTCGCAGGGAATTTACGTGAAACTGCTTTCTCTTCAGCGCCCATTTACGGTGAATGAAAACAGATTGCTTGCTCTTCAGCACCAACTCACCGTAAAATAACGAGAGATTGCTTGCTCTTCATCGTCCACTTGCTTTGAATTAACGAAAGATTGCCTGCTCTTCAGCGCCCACTCACCGTAAATTAACGAGAGATTGATTGCTTTTCAGCACCCACTCACCCTGAATTAACGAGAGATTGCTTGCTCTACAGCACCCACTAACCATAAATTAACGAGAGACTGATTGCTCTTCAATGTCCACTCGCTGTAAATTAACGAAAGATTGCTTGCTTTTAAGCACCTACTAACCGTAAACTAACGAGGATGCTTGCTCATCAGCGTCCACACGCCGTGAATTAACGATAGATTGCCTGCTCCTCAGCGCCCTCACACATTGAATTACCGAAAGATTTCTTGCTCTTCAGCACCCACTCACCTTGAATTAACGAGAGATTGCTGCTCCTCAACACCCAATCACCCTAACTAAATGTGAGATTACTTTCCTGCATCCAAACTTATAATTGAGGGCAATAATTCAGTTTACTCTTTCGTGTCAATATTGATGCCGAGAACGAAAGTTTGAGGTCTACGGATGTTAGATGAGCGTGGGAAGCGTGGAAATCTATGTCGAAGAAAATGCAATTTTAGGAATAGCTGGAAATAACAAGTACTCAAACAACAACTTCTTAAAGAATGAACGTTTAGTGAGATGAGTTATTGGAACTTTATCGAGTTCTCTAGAGGTTGCACGACTATGAGAACTGACTGAGAAACCTGAAAGTATTGACTCATATAGTGGGAGTTTCTTATTCTCGGCTTACTCAGTAGAAGGCTCTTAAGAGGCTTAGTCAGTAGAAGGCTCCGAGAGGTTCGCTTTCATATTTACTCACAACTTCTAAGCCAACATGCAAATGTGATGCGGTGAATGGATCATCTCATTTTAATATTAATACCGTTCTAAAAGCGTAGTCCGCACGAGAGCAGATCAATGAGCGGTCGGAGCCCGTTCGAAGGCAGATGTATGAAAGGTCGGAGCTTATTAGGGGATTGATCAATGAGCAGTGGAGCCCATTCGAGGGCAGATGTATGAGAGGTCGGGGCTCATAAAAGGGGCAGATCAATGAGCGGTCCGAGCCCATTCAAGGGCAGGCTTATGAGTGGTCGGAACTCATTCGAGGGCAGGTGTATGAGAGGTCGGAGCACATTAGAGGGCAGATCAATGAACGGTCGGAGCTCATTCGAGGGCAGGAGTACGAGAGGTCGAAACCCATTCAATGGCAGGTGTATGAGAGGTCGGGCACATTAGAGGACAGATCAATGAGCGGTCGGAGCAATTCGAGGGCAGGTGTATGAGAGGTCGGAGCACATTAGAGAGCAGATCAATGAACGGTCAAAGCCCATTCGAGGGCAGGTGTATGAGAGGTCGGAGCACATTAGAGGGCAGATCAATGAACGGTCGGAGCCCATTCGAGGGTAGGTGTATGAAAGGTCGGAGCACATTAGAGGGCAGATCAATGAACGGTCGGAGCCCTTTCAAGGGCAGGCTTATGAGTGGTCGGAACTCATTCGAGGGCAGGTGTATGAGAGGTCGGAGCACATTAGAGGGCAGATCAATGAACGGTCGGAGCTCATTCGAGGGCAGGAGTACGAGAGGTCGAAACCCATTCAATGGCAGGTGTATGAGAGGTCGGGCACATTAGAGGACAGATCAATGAGCGGTCGGAGCAATTCGAGGGCAGGTGTATGAGAGGTCGGAGCACATTAGAGAGCAGATCAATGAACGGTCAAAGCCCATTCGAGGGCAGGTGTATGAGAGGTCGGAGCACATTAGAGGGCAG
>SDVV010004132.1:0-20521 GCA_016164225.1 Gammarus roeselii
TATGTTCAAGAAGGTCGTGCAGATATTATTAAAAGTACGAGTATATTGAAGCACTGAATTCGAACGATAATTTATAACCCATGACGCGTTTCGCCATCTCTTGACTCATCAGATGGTCGTCTCAAAAGTCGAATTTAACATTAAATAATTGAGGATAACTGTCATAAGTGCGCACGTGAGGATAACTGTCATTGGTACGCGCGTGAGGATAGCTGACATTGGTACGTACGTGAGGATTACTGACATTGATAAATACGTGAGGATAACTGTCATTGTTACATACCTGAGGATATCTGTCATTAGACAGACAGATTTGAACTAACAGACTACTAACAACCAACTCTGGGTGGGTAGCTGAATGCTCTAGCAGTTTAATCACTGAATATCGACCACTTCAGGATTTTTCTGCGTCGCTGCGGCAAGGAACTATTTAACAGCGATTTCATCTCGAGGCATTTAAGATTAACTGTGATGCTAAGAGCCCACCTGGAATTCATTTGAGATTTTCAGATTATGTATCTCAATAATCCATTATGTTTGCCTATAAATTTTGTGGTAAACTTCATACTCTGTGAATCATGATGACAATACTATCGTGGAATTGACATAATGTCAGATGTCATGTTTTTTTTCAATTATGTATAGACATAGACATACAGCCGTTTCCCCCTAGTTAGGGGGGTGACTAAGCTAGGCGGACACAGAGTAGGGAGGCGCCAAATCTCCCCGCCACAAGACCGCCGTGTCCCTGCCGAGGCTCGAACTCGCGACATGCAGCACCAGAGGCTGACACTGCAGTCGGATACGCTAACCACTCGGCCACGGTGGCTAATTGTGGCTAATTTTTGTGATACGCAAGAGTTACTGAAATACATGTCCAAAAGTCCGTGGATTTTTTTTGCTGAATTTTCTCATTCAGAAATCATTCCATTTGATGTCCCTTTGATGACTGAAGTGGCGACATGTAAGACTCATTTAGAGAAGGTGCTCTCGCTCTTGTACTTGATTATTTTCTCCCTAGGAATCAGTGCCCCTTGGTAGGATTATCAGTGTGGTGACTGACAAGCGGAGGTTTGATCAGGTCAGCAAAGGTTAGGTTATCAAAATGTACAAATAAGAATCTTTTCGATATTCAGCACTTCTCTGTTTCGTCGACCCAAAGCTAAATTGATATTTTGCAATGCGGTAGAGGTCTGTGAATATTCAGTAAATGAATTTTGGGGCTGGTGTAACCACAGAACGTGACCTCGCATATATAGGTTGTTTTGACCTTGGTTGCATGAAGTCCTTGCGTTTGTGAAAAGGTATCTTCCTTGCTAGCGCGTTTCATGTCAGAGCGATAACATGTGTATTGGTTGTCGAAGAGTGGAGGCCAGGTGCCCATCTTGCAACTTTGTTTACGTGTACCTATTAGTTGGAGGACGTGATACTGGCATATCATGCGGGATACAATTATCTCAGGAGCACCTATTGGCATTCGGGCCTTTCGCATGTAGCAGCTGGGGCACGGTCGGCACGGTTCCCTACTATGGCCAACCGGTCACCGGTAGTGGAGAGTAGTGGAGAGTAGTCTACAGTGACCATTCACCAACCTATGCTGTTCGTGGACGTCAGAGTCTCTGTTATGGCACTAAAATACATTGTTCCCATTTAGTCAGGTGTTTGAGCCGTCACTATGTCCAGATTCGAGTATTCGCCAAACACTCGCGTACTGAAGTTGATAGGGCTGCTCATTGACTTTCCTTCCCTGTAGAGTAGTTGATTCGAATTGACTTAATTTCCGCTACATGTGTATATTTAAGTAACTTGCGGCATCAATTGCATAAGTTGTTCCATGTTTGTCAAAAGAAACAAAACTCCAGGCTGTAATTGGGCTCTTGTCTCGTACGAATGTTATACTAGATTATTTCTGGAAGGCTTTTCTTTACCTTAAGTAGTCAATTCTTTCTCTTCGTGTCTCAAGCCGTAAGAATTCATCAACGAGAGCTCTCCGGTGATATGGGACGGGCGTTGCCGACACTGTAGTCTTTTTATGTTCTCATTAAATTCCAATCCTGAAATGTTCATGAAGACCCAAGGCTTATCCAATATTCTGTTTCAAGAACCTAACAATATTTGTTGCCACGAGGTAAAGGAATCATTAAAAACTTGCCTACAGTTTGACAAATTGGTTTCCCTGGAAAATTTTCGAAATCTTTAGAACGCCGTCATACGAACGGAGGAATCATTTTGAAGATCCAAGTAATACAAACGCAGGTATTGCGCAAAAGGATATGATGAATACCCTTACAGAACATCAGCTGATTCTACCGTCTGGACTGGGTTGACATGTCTTTGAATAACTTCACGTTTGCCCACAATAATTATATCCATGAAATATAAGGCCTATATATTACGAACGTGTACCCACTGTAATCCATTAGTCAATAGCAGCCTAATTACTTAGTGCTCATTTAGATGGTTATGTTTCAAAAATCAGTATTCACGTATACATTAGATTCGTTGTATCCTACCGTATAACAAACCCATTCTATTGTTTGCAGCATATTTTTTAATTGAGATAACGCAGCATGTGGAATGTGAAGATTTCTAAGGCAACAATCTTGTGCAATATTTTGCATGAGCGTCTCTGTCGGATTCTCTTGAATTATGTAACTCAGAACTACAATCGTATCAATCCAATTTCTTAACAAAATTCAGTAGGGGAGAAAACTGAGATTAGATGGGGAGTTATTCCGATGATTTTTGGCTTATCTTTTCTTGAACAGCAAGGATTAATTAGTGCCCAGATTCAGCAGCACGAGCGAGTCAATGACCAATGAGCGCTGAACGTCATTCACATGAGTAATATCTGTGAAGTCCTTAGACATGGTCCTTTCCAGTGTGTAATTGGGTTCTCCTTAACACTTTATGTTCCTTCTCTTATTTTCTGTTATAGAATCTAATTTTTCATTTGATTTTTTTTTTTCGTATTCATACAACGACGCACACAGTAAACAGGAAGTGTTCACGAACATATCATTCGTTTCACAAAGTTTCAGGGACAATAACATAAAAATTGCACACGAGAAAGTTGCTGATATGGAAAATATTTAATCGAAACAAAGCCTAAAACCAGAGTTTATGGTAAAGTTCCATACTTTCACTTCTCAAACTACCCACTCCTACCAGCACACTGTCAGTATTCCAAAAGAAATATCAACAATCAGCATATATATGTGAATATGAACTGGCAAGGCATGGCGCGCAATCAGTAGTTATAAAGGTTCCTACTTGCAACTCGGCCCCCTGTTCTTTCCAAAACAGGAGTCCTAGTTGCAACTTAGCTCCTACATTCCAGAAAAGTCTACGGGTGTTTTTTTGCACACCCTATTTCACGATCGCCCAGGTGTGTGACTCAGGTGTGAGCGGTGGAGATCGTATAGCTGAGAATGCCCTAGAGATAGGGGGGCGGAGAACGCCATGGTGATTGTTGGTTATTGTTTATAATTATTAATGGTCTGTAAATAGGTAGTGTATAGGGTAAGAATTATTGTATGAATTAATGTTAGATTTTATTGAGTTGGTATGTCCGCAAGAAATGTTAGCCTGGTTCATAGCAGGTTGACTGTATGTGTAGGATTTAATTCTTCTTTAATAGTATACTTATATAATCATTCATACATCGTGTTATTTAGTGTCACAGGCACCGCTGTTATTTCAATAGGTATTTATTTCTCAAACATTAAATTATGTCGGGTATTATTTAATGATCTAGATACCCTTGTGATAGGTTTTCAACTTGATTTCATTGCTCGATCATTAACATTGTTAAGTGTGTTGACGTGTTATGTATTAGTGAAATGCAGTATTATGTATGCTGTTTGTTATTATAGAGAAAAAGCGTTGGTATTGGATTAAATCCAGCCGCTTTTTTTCCCATTGTATGTATGCATATATTCTCACGGTTGCAGTATATCTACAGTAACACTGTTGGAAGTTACAGTACATCTACAGTATGACACTGATACAGTATAGACAACCGCCACACAGTAGCATTCAATTGGAACGGAATCACAGCCTCGTTAGCGTAACGGTAGACCTCGATCCATCAATGTCAGACTCAGTTGCTAACTGGAGACCCCTTAACTCGAGAGTGGCCCTCAAATCACTAGATTGCATCTCTATACGTCAATTTAGGAATCCATAATCACTCGCCGTGTATATTCCGTTCGAGAATTAGTCCGCTTTCTGTTTAAAGCTGATAAATGAAGATCCTTTTAGCTTAGAGAGAACCTGTCATCGTTAGTTATGATACGAATAGAGGGCAGTGCATTTATACGTTCACGTATTTTCAATCCGAATGCTTGAAAATACTCAAATAGTGTGCTGATGAATTATAATCCATGTTACCATCAATGTATGTTAATACTTTCTCTCCGATATGTAAATAGTCAACAATATTGATTTTTTGAAGAAAATCTTTGGTTTAATGATTATCATTAGATTATAATAATTTTTCTTGTAGGCTCGCTTCGTATTTTTATACACTCGATCTAGATAATGAAGCATATATGTTCGAGTTTATATTTATTACATAGTTACATCAACCTATTTTCATCCTCATAGGAATATTTACATCAGCATCTTAGGAATATTTACATCAACATCTTAGCAGCCTCTACATCCACATCTTAGGAGCATTTACATCCACATCTTAGGAATATTTACATATTAGGTTCATTTAAAGAATAAAACCTGAAGACGTGGATGTACTTTCGTCATTCGCGCGAGTGTACTCGCCAAAGACGGCTTTCCAGGCTCACGTCTCTTCCAAGTTAAATCCACGTTTACATTAGTATCATCGCCCACGACACATCGCTTCCTCTTTTTGATGACGGTAGGTTCAACTTCAAAGGATTTTTTGGGAATGTCTGGATGCCAATAAGCTAGAGTTGTGCACTCGTCAACATAGTACCGCTTATTTTCAAACATACTGAGGCGATTTTTAATGGGGCGTTCTGTTTGAAGCTAGTATGCTTGTGCGCGGATGTCGTGTATGGTCTCAAAGAGTGCGTATGTTTTCTGGTTATGGATATCTCTGTATTGTTCATGTCTGATTTTGTCTTGTGTCTGGTAATTGACACCCTTAGCAGCTGATTTTGTAACGTCGGATTCGAGCAGTATACTGTAATTCTTTGATTGCAAACATATGATTTCTCTCGGGTAGTCGCGGGCTGTTTTGATTCTCAGTAGCCCCAGCTGTCCTTTCTTTGTTTCATGAAACAAGGGCTGTCCTTTCTTTGTTTCATCGTACAAGGGATGGTTTTTGGGGAGTTGGTGAAGTCCATGCATTCAGCTAGAGGAGCTTGCCGCATTTCGTTCAATATCAGCCACACCTTTGAACTGGAGCAGCAACGAGTCTGTCACCGTAGCGTGGTTTCAGAGTGTCATAAAAGAAGCTGTATACTTTTGCTTCTGCTTTTTTCAAGCACGTAGAACCCAACTTGGAGTGGGTGAGTCATTCGGACAAAGTGTCTTTACAGTATGACACTGATACAGTATAGGCAACAGCCATACAGTAGCAATCAATTGGAACGGTACCACTGCCTCGCTAGCGTAGCGGTAGACCTCTATCTGTCACTGTCAGACTCAAATGCTAAATCGAGACCCCTCCACTCGAGAATGCCCTCAAATAGATAGATTTAATCTCTACACGTCAATTTAGGAATAATTCGTCAGATCATCAGATATATTTCGTTCGAGAATTAGTCCGATTTCTGTTTGGAGCTGATGAGATGTATGTGTGTATATATCGACGATACTTTAGGTAACTGAGTGCTATTTACTTTGCAGAGTATCTATCGGCTTTTCAAGGCAGAAGGTGTTGAATTGCAATTTGTTGCAAGCCATGTTGTATAACTGAAATTTCATTGCTAGGCATTCGAGTTAAATTCAAGATATTGTAAACAAACATTTATAAGTTATATTTTATTGATAAAAGAGTTTTAACACAAATATATTTGGGGATAAGAAGATGTTGAATTGCGATTTGTTGCAAGTCATGTTGCATAACTGGAATTTCATTACTAGGAATTCGAGTTAAATTTAAGATATTGTAAACAAACATTTATAAGTTATATTTTATTGATAAAAGAGTTTTAACACAAATATATTTTATACGAGAACATAACTATTCACTCCGAAAATCGATGGGAGAAACTGTGCGAAACGTAAGTAATGATTTCGATTACCCCTCTGGTCTTATCTTGATCGGCGATATCAGAGGCACTCAGCGGTCTCTTCATCGATGATAAGCATTATTTCTCGGCAGGAGGTGTCAGCTCATCATATTGGTGTAGGCTTTATCATCTGGGTGTTTTTTTTTCTCAAGTCTATCGGGGTTCTAGACTGCTGCTCTTAGTACACATTTTAGATAGATGGATACCTTTGGGAGTATTGTGTGCATCACTTCAAAACCTACCCTTGTAATCAAAAGTTTGTATCTAGACTTCAGCAAACTTTTTCTCGACGCTACTTTTTTAATTATAGTGACATGTTTATGACATCAAATCTTTTCATTTTTTTTCTTGCTATCGCCGACATTCCCATTCACTATATTCTTGCAGATATACGGAATATACATAAGTCTCCTATCACTGAAACGTTTGAGACATGATTCTCTTTCTACAAGTTTAATTTCCAACAATTTTGAAACAAAATCATATATACAATTGATATTATTATACCATTTTGTACTTCTTATACCTGATACCGTTTTATTATCCCATTTGATAATTCGGTAACTTTCAACTTTATCAGGTTGTTCTTCACGTGACATCTCTTCGGTATCACCATCACGCGTTTCAATATCACTGTCAGTGGCTTTCATTTCACATAATGTGTCACATGTTTTACCCATATAATAATTTGTTTCTATATTGTCTAAGGTTTGGGTGTACTCTCCAATTCGATTTAGCCATTTTTATCCAATCTTTATATGTTCTGCGTTGTTGTTGGAGGGAAAGCGATTTCTTTACTGCTCGCAGCCTGCTGAGCACATTCTATCTCAATATTTTGGAACTACAGATCCGGTTAATTGTGTCTTATCAATACGTTCTTTGCATCCCTAGAGCTTGTATTTTCTCGTTCACTTTTAAGATTATCATATTCTAGATGATGGTGATGTTTGTGATGACGAAAAAACACGAACCTGAAACTTGATTTGCCTAATTTTATCTCCGCACTGCAAATAACACATACCTTCGAGTTATCCTTTGCGTTAAAGTATTTCCATATCAAACTTGGCGACATCCTTCTACAACGAAGCAGACCGTTAACTAAAGGAGAACAAATTTGATTTCAATACATATTCAACTTTATATGTATATAAAGGGTCAGTGCCGGCACCAGTGTCGGCACCATGTAGATAAACACACATTTATACGTATAAACAGGGTCAGTGCCGACACCGGTGCCGGCATCATGTATATATACACTTACATTTATATGTATATACAGGGTCGGTGCTGGCACCGGTGCCGGCACCATGTAGATATACACACACACATTCATATGAATATACAGGTTTGGTGCCAGGCACCGGTGCCGGCAACATGTAGAGATACACACACATTTGTACGCATATACAAGCACTGTGCCGGCACATGTGCCAACACCATGTAGACACATACACACATTTGTACGCATATCCAGGGTCGGGTAACGTCTGTAGAGTTTTACCTCTGATTTGTGATTTGCATTAGAACAAAGTCCCTTGCTTTTGTTACTGGGTATTTTATGTGGAACAGCCCTACGTTATGTTAGGTTAATAGATCAAGTCATCCTAAACTAACATAACCTACTCTAACCAAGATATATGTAATATCGATCGAGTTTTCATGCTTACATAGGATTTTTTCTTTGATTCATGATATATTCGTATCAAATCTATTCACTTGGCTCTACATTTTGATCTAACAATATAAGTTTGAAATGCACTCCGACCGTTTTGATTGAGCATATTTTCGCTCCTTTTTCACATATAAATTACGTTTTTTGAATGCTTTAGGTAATTCCTCTCAATTATTTTTCGTGAGATTTATGTATGAGCGTTGTTCGATCCCTTCCCTTTATTGCTTTTAAAGTCGTTATCTGTCATAGGCAGGCTGTTTTATTCCAAATTTCTAGTCGGGGCTCGGTGGTGTTATGAGATGGTACTTTTTGTATAGCTTCCATTGTTTAACCTAATCAAGAACTATGTGTCATCGTTCGAGATTTTTTCGTGCTTACGTATGATATTCAGTCATTGATTTAGGATTTATTCATATAAAATATCTCCACTTAGCTCCACATTTAGATCTATCCTTGACAGTTTTTAATACACGATTCCAATTTTGATTGAGTAAACAGCCACATTTCAAACTTTGTTGGTATAATTGTTACAGGTATTTCCTATTATTTTTGATGTTGACAAAATTTTTACATCACTTCCACTTGTTATTCGCATTCAACCTAACCTAACCTAACCTATGTTAACCATTCTAATGTAAGTTATTCAGACATTGGTTAATACTATATACATATGATATTCTCCACATGGATCTTTACATCACTTACACCTCGTTTTTTTTTCATCATTTGGCAATGATCGACCATTTTGTGCGTTGATAAATTGAAAGTTATAAGTAATTCATAGTCGTCACCAGTTTCACACAAACGGAAGCATGATCTCACACTATGTTTTCTTATTTGATTTCAATATCTCCTGTCACTACATCCGTTGATGCCTTCCACCTTCTATCTACATTCACTCTCCTATAATGTTCATATTCTTTACGATGACTACGTTTGAGATGACGCCACACATTGCTCGTGGATTTATGTTTATTCAATTTTTATTTCTTAATTGCACAGATTACAGACTCCCGTTACCCCAAATTACGATCCAGATTTTCCTAGGTAAAATTCAATTTCCACGACCTCAGCTTTATTACACTTGTGAAGGTTTTCTTTGAATCATGTCAATTTCGAGATTTACCTTCTTATTTTCTTTGAACTCTGTTACATACGACTGAAATGTTACCCAAATCCTGCTTAATTTATTCTTCATCCTTATATGAATAACAAGCCCCATTCTTAATATTCTTGTTCTACGCTTTTGTAGAAAAGTGGTATTTTCAACAGTACTATACTAAATTTTTGTTCAAACCAAGCCATATCATCTTCGGAGATTTTTTCAGCCAACACAGGTAAATAAATTTCTGAGACGTGAACATTCATTTTGCTTTATTCTAAGACGACACGTACGTCTCCTCTTGATCTCAACGTAACACTGACTCCAATCTCTGTATACAGCTAGCTATTATAATGCGATTACATGTTTTTTTTTCAAAACATTAGGCCTAACGTTGCTCACCTAGGTCATCAACTGTGTATGTATGTGCATGTGTATGTCCAAGCGTATGTACGGGTTACATGAGTTAAATAAATGTATAATGTATAACACTGTAGATATACTGTTACTTCCAACAGTGTTACTGTAGGTATACTGCAACTGTTAAAATATATACATATACACACAATGGGGAAAAAAACGGCTGGATTTAATCCAATACCAATGCTTTTGCTGTATTATAACAAAGAACCTACATAATACTGAATTTTACTAATACATTTCAGGTCAACATACCTAACAATGTTAATGATCGAACAATGAAAGCAAGTTGAAATCCTATTACAACGGTATCTACATCATTAAATAATAACCTAAATAAGTTAATGTTCGAGTAATAACTACCCATTGAAATAACAGCGGTGACTGCGACACAATAAAAGACGATTTATAAATGATTATATAAGTATACTATTAAAAACCTCTTCTTGACCTCTTCTTGATCTAGAGGCCGCCGTGGCTTTAGAGGCCGCCGTGGCTGGTGATTAGTGTATCCGACTGCAGTGTCAGCCTCTGGTGCTGCATGTCGCGAGTTCGAGCCTCGGCAGTGACACGGCGGTCTTGTGGCGGGGAGATTTGGCGCCTCCCACCCTCTGTGTCTGCCTAACTTAGTCACCTTCCTAACTAGGGGAAACGGCTGTATGTCTATGTCTATACTATTACAAACAGAATTAAATTCTACACATACAGTCAACCTGCTATGAGCCAGACTAACATTTCTTGCGGATCTACCTATTCAATAAAATCTAACCCTAATTCATACAATAATACTTACCCTTTACACTACATATTTATACACCATCAATAATCATAAACAATAACCAACAATCACCAGGGCGTTCTCAGCTAAACGATCTCCACCGCTCACACCTGGGCGACCGTGAAATATGGTGTGCAAAAAAACACCCATAGACTTTTCGGAAAAGTAGGGGCCAAATTGCAACGAGGACTCCTGTTCTGAAAAAAACGGGGGAACAAGTTGTAGGTAGGAACCTCTATAACTACTGCCATCCAATGTGCAGCATTGAGGTACAACTCGCACTGCAGTACCTCTACAACTCAGCGGTTCTGCAACTCCACCCCGTTGCAATTCAGAAAGTCTTCAGCGACACACCACTTTTTCAACTCGGCCCCTCTGTACCTCAGCAGTGCTCTGAGTATGTTTGAACAATACGTTACAAAAAATAAGTAAAAATCTTGTTGAAATATTTAGCCCCCATGAAGTAAAGGAATTGTCTCCGGAAACTGGGTCAAGGATTTTTTTCTTCACCTTTTATTATCAGATAGTCCCGAAACAAATACAAGAACTAATCCGGGATAACAATAGAAACTATTGTGTATGTTAATACCTGTTCTATACGAGTAGTGTTCCATCGCACAACTTGATGAAGTAATTTTTGGATCTTAAAAAAGTTTTTACCCGTGAATTTTAGGTATTTAGGTATTTCAACAAACATTTTGTATCTTCGAAATCTCTTCCCCCTTTACAAATTTCAGATAATACTAACAACCTTATGTATCTCGGATTCTACCCACGCTGTTTATCTTAGATATTTCTACCTCACCATGAATCTTAGATATAACAAGCAACATTATGTATCTTAGATATATCTATAACAGTTTTGAATCCTAGATATTATTACTCACCTTATGTATCCCTGATATCTCCACCCCCATCCGAATCCAAGATTTCCCAACACTCATGACGTTTCCTTGATATATCTACCATCAATATTTATCCCCCTTATTAGGTATCCTAGATATCTCAAGCCCCTTGTATCCTTCGTATCTATACCCCTAACATGATTGAAGCAAGTTTATTCGTCGATTTTATTGACAATACAACAACAATAACTCAAATATTATTCAAACTCTGGCGGTAGTGGTTTATTTATATCCGATGAGAACAGAGAGCAGGATTATCGAGTCTTATGGTATTTGATAATTTGGAATATCAGTGCTTTCCTGAGGGCTTGTCCAGTCTTCCTCCTGAAAAATAGAAAGCAGTAGAACAAAATGTTATCCTCAAACAGGATCAGACCCAACTCCCAATAGAATGCTATGGCACTAAAGTACTAGCGGAAAATGCACGGGATTCAGGGTTCAACTCCTTGTATTATTTAGTGATCTGCGTGGTGAGAGGCTCGGGAAGTTTAAAGGCAAGTCAGAAGAAGCTGCGGTACAGACAAATCGGATTTGCTTTAGCAAAGGCTAACAGACAATGGCAGTGATCGGTATCATAAATCAGTAAACTTTAAAAAAAAAAAAATCACTTGTCATTCACTATGCAAACGATGAAGTCAACTGAAAGTATTTAAAAAGGCAGCAAAGTAAACTCTTCCCTCTGGTTTCCACTATGTGCAGAGCGCCGCGCTGCACTATGTGCAGAGCGCTGCACTATGTGCAGAGAGCAGCGCTGTTGAGCAGCAGCCCTCACACGGTTTCTTCCCAGTGACCAATCACCAGCGAGCCTTTCCTCAAGTCACGCATAATCAATTAGTTTGTACTCTCGCTATGTACTTGCAGTATTTCTCCTGTATTTTTTGAACAGGAAGTAATCTATTCTCCATTGTACATGTTGGTTTTCTGCCGTATAACAGTTCCTTGTTATATTAAGACATTGAGGTATATATTCGATTATTCCAGTTGAAATAACGAAGGAAATTTACCATTTATCCGGGAATATAGAGAGTCAGTCGGATGTTAATGTGCTTAGATGATATTGGGGAATTAAAAAGTAGATAATTCATTTATAGTTGTGGCAATGTTGTACAGTAAATGGTGACACTATTAGCCATAGGCTTCCTGTGATTTAAATTTGTATAGCCGTGGTGGATACTGACTAGGTAAAGATTTATTTGGTGCAGCACCGTACAACTTCGACCATGACTGGTACTTTAATACGCCGTAGTGTGCAATTTGCATGCTAAACGTGCTTGTATACACCCAATAATATGTGAGATATACACTTATTTCAGCAGTATTACCTTGATATTATCAATTATTGCTTTATATGTGCATACCTAGTGCAGTGATACATTGTTGATGCGTAATTATACACTTTTATTTGTTGCATTGGTGCATACATGACGTCTTTACGTACCTTTTGTCATAATGTATATTAGGTGCATAATACATACTTTTTGCAGTAGTGATTACTTGGTGCACTAGTGCATACTTGTTGCAGTAGTGTATGCCTGGTGCACTAGTACATATTTGTTGAAGTCGTGCATTGATGGATCATTGGAGGATACTTACCATATGTTCATTGGTGCTACTTAACGTACCTGAGAATACTTGCTGCAGTGATGCATCATTCTGCCTGGTGCATAAGTGCCTACTTATGCTTGGTGCATGAATTCTGGTCGCCGGGGCTTTAGAATCTTGCTACCATATCCACCGCGTGTCGTAGAAGGCGACTAAAGGGGCGCCCCGTAGCCGGGAGTAGAATCGTGCTACCACAACCCCCAGCGTGTCGGAAAAGGCGACTAAACGGGGCGGAGCGAAGGGGCTAGGAATCCCGTTCTCGGCAAGACGAGCGGGGGGAGGAGAGGCACACGCCTCTCCGAACCCTATTGTTAGTATCACTGAATGTGCGTGGCTGTAGTACGAATGATGTAAAGAGGAGGGAGATTGGTGAGTTGTTTGTGAGGAGGAAGTTTGAGGTGTTGGCGCTGAGTGAGACGAAGTTGAAAGGTACGGGCGAATGTGAGTTTGGTGTGGTAAGTGGAAGAAAGTCTGGTGTTTAGGAAGGTAGAGCACTAGAAGGTGTAGTCTTGATATTGAGTGATCGGTTGGCTAGTAGCGCTAACGAACGGAAGGAGGTGTCCTCAAGATTGATGTGGGTGAAAGTTAAGTTAGGCGTAGAAAGATGGGCATTTGTGAGTGCTTAAGGACCTGGCAGCGAGAGGAGTGATGAAGAGAGGGAGCAAATCTGGACTGACCTGAGTTAGTGAACTGAGAGTTTTGGGGGTCATTTCAATGAAGTTGCACTGGGTGACCTTAATGCGAGAATTGGAGATGTAGTGGTGGAGAATGTGATAGGAAGGTATGATGTACCCGGTAGAAATGACAGTGGAGAAAACCTGATAGGTCTGTGAATGGAGCAGGAGTTGGTGGTCGGGAACAGTTTGTTCAATAAGCGAGATATTCACATGTACACATGGGTAAGGATGGCACATGGTGCAATGGTGGAGAGAGCACTGATGGATTTTGTGCTGATATCGTGGAGAGTGGTGTGGAGGCTGTTGGATGTGTGGGTGTTGAGAGGGGAGGGTGGAGGAGTGTCTGACCATCTGTTGATGGAAGGTAGATGAAGAGTGGAACAAAAGTAGAAGGGCAACAAACGAGTGGGAGGAGGAAGAGAGGCAGTGAAAGTGAGTGGACTGAATGTGAAAAGTAGAGCCGAGGAGTTCCAGCAGGCGTCGAAGGAAGAATATGACAACGTGAGAGGAGAGGACCTGAGAGATGTGGAGGAAGAATGGGAGACGTTAAGGGATGCGTTGTTGAGATGTGCGAAGAAGGTGTGTGGTGCGCGTCGTGTGGGAGGGTGATGGAGGAAAGGCTGCGAGTGGTGGAACGAGGAAGTCAAACTGGCGGTGGCACGAAAAGAGGAGCGTTTGAGGAGTGGTTGCAGGTGAAGTCGGAGGTGGCTCCTGAAAACTACAAAGAGAGGAGAAACGAGGTGAAGCGGGTGGTGAGGAGAGCCAAAAGGGACGCTAATGCCAGGTGGGGCAGACGGTTGGGCCAGAATTTTGAGGAGAACAAAAAGATGTTCTGGAAAGAGGTGAAGAGGGTGAGAAAGGGAGAGACCGGAAAGGAGGAAGTGGGGAAAGATGAAAATGGCCAGTTGTTGTTGGAAAGTGGTGATGTACGGAAGAGGTGGGCCGAGTATTTTGATGAGTTGTTGAATGTCGAGGATGACAGAGGGGCTGACATTGTTGCTGTGGGTGATGGTGCTCGGATGCCAGTTTTGGGAGGAAGACTTGTTGCGGACATTACCATGGAAGAGGTGCAGGAGGCGTTGGACTTGATGAAAGCAGGGAAAGCCCCTCGTTTGGATGGCGTTGCGACCGAGTGCCTGAAGAAGGGTGGAGTAACGATTGTCGAATGATTGGTGAGGTTACTGAACTTGTGTTTTGTGACAGGCATGATACCGAGTGAATGGCGTAGTGCCTGCATTGTTCCGCTATATAAGGGCAAAGGAGATACAAATGAATGCTGCAACTCGATAGGTATCAGTCTGTTATGTGTGGTTGGTAAGTTGTACGGGAGAGTGCTGATCAAAAGGATTAGAAACTGTACGGACTAACCAATTGGAGAGGAACAGTGTGGCTTTAAGAGTGGTAGAGGGTGTGCCGATCAGATTTTTGCAGTGAGACAGGTTTGTGAGAAGTACCTTGCCAAAGGAAAGGATGTGTTCTGTGCAGAGTTTCTATGCTGACAGCCGAGCATGTGTCAGAGTGGGGAGCGAGGTGACTGATTGGTTCACAGTGAAAGTGGGACTGAGGCAAGGCTGCGTGATGTCTCCTTGGCTGTTCAACCTCTATATGGATGGAGTGGTAAGGGAGGTGAACGCCAGTGTGCTGGGTCATGGCTTGGAACTGTTGGAAGCGAATGGGCGGAGTTGGCAGTTGAGCCAGTTGCTATTTGCTGATGATACGGCCCTGGTTGCGGATTCGAGGAGAAGCTATGTAGGCTAGTGTCTGAGTTTGGTAGAGTGTGTGAGAGGAGGAAGATTTGAGTGAACGTCGGTAAGAGTAAAGTAATGAGATGCTCGAGGAACGTCGATGCGAGCAAAATTAGTGTCACCCTAAATGGCGAGCTCATGGAGGAAGTTCAATGTTTTAAGTATCTGGGCTCCCATGTGGAGATAACTTAACTAGTGGAAACTGAAGTGGAGGCGCGAGTGAAGGAGGGATGTAAAGTTGTGGGTGCACTAAAGAGTGCAATGAGCTGTAGGACGTAGGGGAAGGAAGCAAATAGAGGGCTGTATGAGGGTGTTGTTGTCCCAACTGTGCTCTACGGAGCTGAGGCTTGGGGGGTGAGAGCAGAGGAGAGAAGAAGGTTGAATGTATTCGAGATGAAATGTTTGAGGAGCATGGCTGGAGTAACGCTGAGAGACCGGATCACCAACGACGTGGTTCGAAACAGAACAAGAATCGTGAAGAAGTTGGAGGATAGAATGGATTGGCGTGTTCTGAGATGGTTCGGGCACATGGAGAGGATGGACGAAGGGAGATTGGTGAAAAGGGTGATGAATGCTGAGGCGAGTGGTCGCAAGCCTAGAGGTAGACCAAAGTTTGGGTGGATGGACGGTGTGAAGCAGGCGTTGGAAAGGAGAGACATGAATGTGGAGGTGGCGAGAGAGCGTGCAATGAACAGGCGTGAGTGGAGAATGGTTGTGAATGGTTGATTTTGACGCTGCTCTGATGTGCTTTCCCGCCCTTGGTGCCCCGCAGTCGGGATGGTCGTGGTGGGGGGTGGCCCGGCCATTATGACGCGGCGGGGGTAAACCAGTGAAAACTGTCGGGCCCTGCTGCTGACGATGAATCCTCGGACTGCACTCGTGACCCAGAGTGTATGTTGAGGGGGTACCGGGCGGACCCTTGAGCACAAAAGGGCTAAGTTGTGTGAGCGTGAGCGTATGAGGGTGTGAGGTGTGCCTTGCCGTCGGCCACCCCTCTTTCTGGGGAATGCGGCCTAGTTTCTGTATCTGTATCTATTCTCATACTATTTATAGGTCGGCAAACTTGTCCAGATAATAGCTATTCCTACTATTTTTACTTGGTGTGGCCCTAAAGTCGTTACATTCATTTGGATGCACGTATTTTTTTTCAATTCAAGATCTGATGACTCTTTTCATCAAAATTCTACTTAGTTCTCCACAACGTATTCCACATCAGTCTTACTGTTAATTTACTTTTCCTTTTACCATCAATGCATCTGATTTTTTGCTTTTGACTGTCTCCAGGTCAAAGTAGTACAAAATATTCTCACAGAGATGTGTTTTCCCTCGAAAAAATATAAATTCAGTCTAATTTGGTAGAAGTCGTTCATTGCATCAAAAGCCCCCTTGAATCCGGCAATTGATGTAAGCAAAAGCTAAGCCTTTGATGAAATTTGAACTGAAAAAATAAGAGATTTGAAGGGATAGCGGAGGATTGAACAAATATGGTAATGAACACAACATGTGAAACGTGTTCCGGCAGCTGAAATTAGCTTTAAATTGAGTAAAAATGTCATGTAAACGCCCACCTTGGACATTTTCTACTATCAGTCTACTTATTAGAAGTCAGATACAACAGAAAACTGTCATGATTAAGTAAATGCCTGTTGAAACACTTATTTTCTTGAAATCACAAGTCCATTGCAATGTTTGTATGTGTTGACGTATTGAACAATGGAGAATATAGTGTCCTCCAACAATGTCCTCCAACAGTGTCCTCCAACGGTGTCCTCCAACAGTGTCCTCCAGCAATGTCCTCCAACAGTGTCCTCCAACAGTGTCCTCCAACAATGTCCTCCAACAGTGTCCTCCAACAGTGTCCTCCAACAGTATCCCCCAACAATGTCCTCCAACAGTGTCCTCCAACAGTGTCCTCCAACAGTGTTCTCCAACAATGTCCTTCAACAGTGTCCATCGATTGGTGGGATATGCAGAGGTGAATTTATTCACAAACCTTTGTTATATGATAACATTAGGTTTATCTTATTAGCAAATGTTGGCTTCAGAACAGCTCACGCTGGCAAAGACTTGGGACACATCATCAGTGCATTCTAACGTTTCTGCGTAATTGTTCAACCAGTCTTTATTTTTAAATAAATCTTCGAAACTTTAAATCCTTAAGAATTAATATCATTAAAATTTTCATATCGCAACTCCTGTTGAAAAATTTCTTCCGGCTAATTTACCCCGACTGATAATTAGACATCCATCATGATAATGGAATAATTGCCTTAGGGGACGCTTTATGCGACCAATACGAGTCTGAAAATATCAATGATTCCTGCATAAGATATTTTGTAAAGAAGGTTAGTGATGTCAGCTGTCATTAAATTCCCGAATCGTAAGTTTATTATTTTATTTTATTTATTTTGGGCATAGAGACAAGGCTTTCTGAGAAGGAACCTTTATTGGATGAATCGGTCATCAATGTGGACAGAAATTAAGCTCTCAGCTCCAAGCCTCTCCATTACTTGGATCGGGAGTCCGAGAATGTATGCTTTGATCAAGAGCACACTAAGGCCATCACCTACATAGGGAGTCAACACGGGCCGGAGTACGCATCAGGCGGGGCCCCGTCCGACAGACTGTCCACTTTCAGCACAAGAAGGATATGAAGCAGCAACGTGTGCCCCCGATCACCACCCTTAACCCATCCCCCTCCCTCTCCAAGTGCCTCCCATTGCTCCTTGCCGGCATTAATGGACTTATCGTTTCCTCACGCCGGTGGCCGACGCCATTTAGGTTTTGGCTGCTCTCCTCTTCTTGGAGAGTTGCTGTCCATTTTATCCGGTATTTCGATCCTTATAAGAAAGAACTCGTAATGCTTTAGATCCGGGAATAGAATCACTCATTGATAACATAATGTGTTCATCTTCACGTATCACTCTGTTAAATGGCGTTTCTACTTTATAGCTTGATCCTCTTGCATCGGGTCACGTTCTCTGTTATGAAAATTCTACGTCCTAAGACCACTTCTGGCGAGTATCAGCTGCTGAAGATATGGACGTCAGTTGTTTTACACACGCCCTCTTCAGAATGTTTCAGCTCTCGAGCACATTTGATCACTGATGAGTCTGTACTGATAGGGCCATGCACTGAGAGATTTATAAAAATCATCTCGTGTTTTCACATGCACTTTCTAGGATTTAATAACGGTGATGTAGGATAAAAGTCCTGGACTGAAATGCAAGGCGAAATATTTCCATGAGAATTGTCAACAACACAAACAAATGTATCAAGTTTGAGAATGTGTGATGAAAAAAAAACATATAGCTAAATGGTGAACATTCGCGTGTATGCACAGATGGTGAACATTCGCGCGTATGCACAGATGGTGAACATTCGCGTGTATGCACATATGGTGAACATTCGCGTGTATGCACAGATGGTGAACATTCGCGTGTAGGCACAGATGGTGAACAATCGCGTGCATGAACAGATGGTGAACAATCGCGTGCATGCACAGATGGTGAACATTCGCGCGTATGCACAGATGGTGAACATTCGCGTGTATGTACATATGGTGAACATCCGCGTGTATGTACAGATGATGATCAATCGCATGTATGCACAGATGGTGAACATTCGCGTGAATGCACAGATGGTGAACAATCGCGTGTATGCACAGATGATGAACATTCGCGTGTATGCACAGGTGGTGAACATTCGCGTGCATGCACAGATGTTAAACATTCGCGGGTATGGACAGATAAGGAACATTCGCGTGTATGCACAGATGGTGAACATTCGCGTGTATGTACATGTGGTGAACATTCGCGCGAATGGACAGATAGTGAATATTCACGTGTATGCACAGATGGTGAACATTCGCGTGTATGCACAGATGGTAAATATTTGCGTGTATGCACAGATGGTGAACATTCGCGTGTATGCACAGATGGTGAACATTCGCGTGTATGCACATATGGTGAACATTCGCGTGTATGCACGGATGGTGTTTATTCGCGTTTATGCTCAGATTGTGAACATTTGCATGTATGCACAGATGCTGGACATTCGCCTTTATGCACAGATAGTGGACATGAACACTGATCTTCAATGCATCCTTCATGTGCTTTGCCTCATCGATAAGACCCAATGTGTTTCCGTATTGGAGCCACAGAAAACGTTATTCCTAACAGAATGGAGGAGAGGAGAACGAAGCCCATGGCCATATGTCACCGAACTTTGACCGCCGTTGTTCGGCAGACTGGTACTGGAGACTGGGGGAAAAGTTGTCCTATTGCGAACGTCCGCGTTTTTGTTTTCTTGCCAGGACGCTCGCATGGACCTTTTTTTCTATCAGAATATAAACAATTAGATATTTATATTTCATTGGTAGTTCTATTCTATGACAGTATCTTTCATAGTCTGCAAAATATGTTCAACATATTTCAACTGCCTGCAGGTGCATGTACTCCATAAATGGGAACACCTAAGGGGAGTAGGATTGCAAGATTTTCTGCCCAAACATGTACTTTCTTCAAGCTTCATTAGACGCTCGCAGGATGCATTGGCAAACGCTTTCCTTGAATACTGAAAGAGATTTACTCTAATAGATTATTTCAGTTCGAGTCTTGGTACAATTTTATTTCTCAAGAGAAACGTCATTGCAATGTTGGTTGGGAAATCAAAGGTCACTGGAAACAGATCTACGTCACAAGCGGTGCTGACGTCTAGCACGGAAATAAAGCAATGGTGGATCCAGGAGTTATCCGTCATGGAACAATGATTCAGTTCACACAAAAGAACGGTCAATATTGACTGCATAGAGACCACGAAATCCCATAAAGACCACGCAATCCCTTCTTTCTCTGAAGCAGAGCAATTCCGTCCTCTTCCAGTGTCGGCCGGTCCAGAACAACTGAGACTCGGGCCAATTTTCCTTTACTAGACTCAACGTAGTTTAAACTTTCTTGTCTGTCGTCAGGCTGGCTAGCAATGGGAGACCAATTTGCTGTTGCTCTCAGACTGCTGTAGATCAAACATATTGCTGCTCATTTCTTCTCTATGCTGCGCCCAACTCTACTCTAGAGAGAAGCAGTAAAGCGTCAGCCTGGTCTCTGCAGACACGAACTACTACTACGTAACGCAAATGTTGTTATAGATTATCTTTATTTTCATTAGGTTGCATTTGAATATGTTTTCGATGGCAGATTTTTTTTTTTAAGTTTTCCTACTGATATATGGATACTCTGACTGTTAAAATGATATAAACGGTTCTATCATTGTCTTGTATTGAATCCCACTGTTAAAGCATTTTCGCTATTAATACACTTTATCATGCAAATTTACTTGATAATAATGTTGCCAAGCACAATTTGCCTCATGGCTAATTGGATATCTTTGTCAAGTCCGGA
>SDVV010004133.1:0-20520 GCA_016164225.1 Gammarus roeselii
CATATACATATATATACATATATATATATGTATATACATATATACATATATATACATATATATATATACATATTTTATGGCTGTAGGTACCATAAAATCGCGTTATGCGGTAATGGTTTCAAATTCTGACTCAGTTGATGTTTATTCATTTTTAGTGTTGCACGGGTCCTGGTTAACCAACTGTTTTCGTCTCCATTCCAGAGCCCCGCAGCCTTTCAGTGCCTGTTCCGGGAGCAGGAGGCACCGCCCGCACTAACCGCCCTTTGGTATCCGTCAACAGCGACGGCGTGTATCTGTTCATGATGCACATCACGCCCGTCAACAACGCGTCCTTTAAAGCGGTTATTGACGTGGACATGGTCAGCAGCTATGGCTACCTCTCCGCCTCAGGTCAGCATCAAATAGAACATTATTTATTTGTACAACACTTGGGATCCTTGTTTCAGATTACTAACTTTGTTTTCTTGAAACAATTTGGTGTATTCAATCTTCTCATAAACTTGCTACTCCTTTGAGTTGTTTCATACTGAATGACTTCCTCATGTGGAACATATTTCTGAATATTACAACATTGATCATCATCTGCTCTAGTCTTGGGTGACATCAAAACTGACCAACTGTGAAATTCAGTGTGCTGCCTAGTAGATTGGATTGATCCACGGACTAACAGCCCAAATTTCACTCTCCTACCATTGCAGACTATCCTCTGCTGGTTTTCTACAGCGTATTGTGTGTGGTGTATGTGATATACGCCGTGGTGTGGCTGGTGTTGTGCTTTATCCGCTGGCGAGACCTTCTTCGCCTCCAGTACTGGATTGCCGCTGTCATCTTCATGGGTGAGAAGAGGCCTGATTTCTCATCGTGTAACCTCACTTAACTCTTGACATCACAACAAGGCAACAAAAGTTTAAGCTAGCAGCATTGGGTACTATCGCCATTTTCACCTGTGGGAGTTCAATTTGAGTGTTGCTACGTGTTGGAGAAGTTTGTTATTAGTACTTAAGTATTGCATGTAGCTTTGTTAATACTAGACAAGATTTTGATTTGGACAATCAGAATAAGTATCCCCAAAATCCGCTCTTCATGTCTCGTCAGAAGATGCAATTGTTTATTCAACCATCCTCTGTTATACTACTGTATATTGTAATTGGTTGCTATTGGCTTCGGAATTTGTTTGCAAAGTGCGTTGAAGAGCTTGAAAATGCTTTACTCTTGTGTTGTTGTTGCTTAGTCTCTAAACTTCCCAGGGCTTGTGGAAAAGGCTGTGTTCGTCGCGGAGTACGAGTCCCTGAACGAGCGCGGCTACAGCGTGCCAGGTCTGCTCATCGCCGCAGAGATTGTGTCCTGTGCCAAGCGGACCATCGCTAGAATACTAGTCGTTATTGTAGCTCTAGGCTTTGGCATCGTCAAGTGAGTATGGGTGGCGATTGGAGACAGATGTACTGCAAGGATGCCTACTGTAGTAGCTACATTATTTTATGACAATATAATCTGTGCACTTTTGATGTACTGCCAGCTCCACAAATTTCTACTTTCTAATCTGGCTTTGATTGTTATTTACAAACGATGCATTATGACTCTACATAATTGGTTTTACTCAATTATTCAATGCCACAGAAACTTTCTATGGCTAAATAAAACATAATAATACGAAAATTTATGAAAACCCCACTTTTGGGTTCGGTTTTTCATGTCTCGTTTAATTATTTCTAAGGGTTTTACACATACACAGATACTAGACCGATCCTTCCTAGAAAGAGGGTGGCCGACGGCAAGTTCACCTCGCACTCCTCTCATAAGCTTACACTCAAACAAACATAGTAGTTTTCCGCAAAAGGGTCTGAACAGAAGACCCCGCAACACACACTAAAGGTCAGGAGTGTGGTCCGAAGTCAATGTGTCGGCAGCAGAGTCCAACAGTAAAACTGGTTTACCCCTGCCACGTCACAGTGACCGTACCCTCTTCCCTCCTCCCCTTCCTAACGCTTGTTTCACGCCATCCATCCACCCAAACTTAGGTCTACCTACAGGCCTTCGTCCACTCACCTCCGCCTTCATCCCCTTTATCACAAATCTAACATCATCCGTCCTCACCATGGGCCCGAAACATCTCAGCACACGTGAATCTACTCTGTCCTTCAACTTTTTCATAATCCCCGTTCTAATTTAAATAGCGTCGTTATTGATCCTGTCATTCAGCGTCATTCCTGCCATGCTCCTCAAAAATTTTATCTAAAAAACATCCTAAAGGGAGCGGAGCAAGATCACGGTTGGGCTCCCAAGATCCCGTGCGTCCTACAGCTCATTACACTCTTCAGTGCACCCAACATTTTACACCCTTCCTTCACCTCAGTTTCTACCAGTTCAGTCTTCTCCACATGAGTGCCCTGGTACTTAACTCTCTGAACTTCCTCCAATAACTTTCTATTTAGGATTCGCGTTCACCCCTCTGACCATTCCATCCATGTTGAGATTGAACAGCTAAAGAGACATAACGCAGTCATCTCAGTCCCACTTACACTGTGAACCAAGCACCTTGCTCTCCACTCCCTTGGGACATATCCTGCTGTCAACATAGAAACTCGTTACTGCTTATAACAGGCATTTGTCCACTCTATACAGGCGCAATACCCTTCATAGCTCCTCCCTGTCGACCTTGTTGTAGGCCTTTACCAGATCCATCAACAAACCAAAAGCTTCTTAATCAGGGGCTCTTCTGGACACTTTTAAATGTATTCCCCTCCCCAGGCCTCGCCTTGGGTCGCTGCTACACCGGGTCATCGTGCTCGGTCTGTTGTACTTTGTACTTGCCAGCATTGAGAGCTGCACAAGGGCCCTGCGGCCAAAGACTGATCCGTCCAAACAGGTCAAGGGCTGCAGTTGGGTGTAAAGGGTACCGTCCAAACAGGTCAGGAGCGGCAATTAGGGGTAGACGGGACCGTCCAACAAGGTTGTGGACAATTGAATGTAGAAGTAACGTCCAAACAGTTCGTGGGCAATTGGGTGTAGCTGAAACCGTCCAAACAGGTCGTGGGCAACTAGGTGTAGACGGAACCGTTCAAACAAGTTGTGGACAATTGGGTGTAGATGGAATCGATCAAACAGTTTGTGCCCATTTGGGTGTAGACGGAACAGTTCAAATAGGTCGTGGGTAATTGGTTGCAGACAGAACCACCCGAACAAGTCGTGGGCAATTGGTTGTAGACAAAATCGATCAAACAGTTCGTGCGCAATTGGGTGTAGCCAGAATAACCCAAACAGTTCGTGCGCAATTGGGTGTAGCCAGAATAACCCAAACAGGTCGTGCGCAATTGGGTGTAGCCAGAATCACCCAAACAGGTCGTGCGCAATTGGGTGTAACCAGAATCACCCAAACAGGTCGTGCGCAATTGGGTGTAGACGGAACCGTCCAAACAAGTCGTATGCAATTAAGTGTTGACGGAACTGATCTATCTGTTTGTGCCTAATAGGGTGTGTACCGAACTGTCCAAACAAGTCGTCGGCAATAGGGTGTGTACGGAACCGTGCAAACAAGCTATGGGCAATTGGGTGTAGACGGAACCGCGCAAACAAGTCGCAGGGCGGGAAGAAAACTGGTTTTAATAAAAAAGCCTAACCCATCTGTTTTATTTTGGGGGCAACATGTTTTTTTTTGGCATAATTGGGTTTTATTGTGGCAAATTAAATTGGATTGTAAAAAGTTTAAAAAATTCAGCCAAATAGTGATAGGGGCCAGGCCTGTCGGCAACGGAGACAGGCTTTTACAAAATTGAAGGAATATTGAATAAAATTATTTGAGTTATAATTTCGCAATTTGAGATCTATTTACCAATGACCTTGAATTATGAATGATGAGTGACACGAGTCTCGGCCATGAGTCATGATTCAATAAGTCACATGACTGATTAGGTCTATTGTTGATATTATTTTGGCTTGGGAAGGGTCCCAAATAGGTATTGAATTTCTTATTCAATATCCAATATTAATAATTACAGATGAGACTAATTTCCTATAGCTACTAGCCTACAAGGTGTAGTGTACTAAGTTTAAACTGTATAATGCAAAATAATTAATAATACTAAAATAGTTTACAAACAATTTTTTATTTCTTCTTGTTGTTTCATATACTTTCCTATTTTTTTGTAAATTGTATACAAATTAATGTAATACGTTCACAGTTTCATTTGATTTTGAAATTTTAGATGTTTTTTATGTTTTTTTTTGTTTATTCCTACTTATTTTGGTGTTTTTTATGGGTGGGTAGTGGGCAATTATGTGTAAATAGAACCGTCCGAACAGGTCGTGGGAAATTGAGTATGAATGGAACCGGCCGAACAGTTCAGGAACGTGAATTGTGTGTTGACCGGCCCTTCAAACATGAAAGAAACGTGAATTATGCGTTGACAAACCCTCCAAACAAGTCAAGAACGTAAATTGAGTGTTAACGTTCTTGACCAACCCTCCAACAGGCCCGGAACGTGAATTGTGTAAAGATTAACCCTCCAAACAGGTTAGGGCGGCAATTTGATGCAGACGGACTCGTCCTGGCAAGTAAGACGCTATTGGGTGTAGACGGGTTTGTTAGGAAAAGGGAGGGGCTGCAATTGAGTGTAGAAGGGCACCTCCAAACAGATGAGGGTCAGCCATCTGGTTTAGATGGACTAGATTTGTAGAGGCAAGAAAACTATGATTTTTTTAATGAACCTTTTTATACACACAGTATGTTCAAGAAGCGAGATATCCACAAGTACACATGGGTAAGGATGGCCCATGGTGCAGCGGTGAAGAGAGCACTGATGGATTTTGTGCTGATATCGAGGAGAGTGCTGGGGAGGCTGTTGGATGTGCGGGTGTTGAGAGGGGAGGGTGGAGGATTGTCTGACCATCTGCTGGTGGAAGGTAGATTAAGAGTGGAGCAAAAGTGGGAGGGCAACCAACATGTGAGTGGGCTGAATGTGAGAAGTAGTGCCGAGGAGTTCCAGCAGGCGTTGAGGGAAGAATATAACAACGTGAGAGGATAGGACCTGAGAGATGTGGAGGCGTTAAGGGATGCGTTGCTGAGATGTGCGAAGAAGGTGTGTGGTGTGCGCCGTGTGGGCGGGTGCAGAAAGAAAGGTTGCGAATGGTGGAACGAGGAGGTCAAACTGGCGGTGGCACGGAAAAGAGAAGCGTTTGAGGAGTGGTTGCAGGTGAAGTCGGTGGTGGCTTATGAAAACTACAAAGAGAGGAGAAGCGAGGTGAAGCGGGTGGTGAGGAGAGCCAAAAAAAAACGCTGATGCCCGGTGGGGCAGACGATTGGGCCAGAATTTTTAAGAGAACAATAAGATGTTCTGGAAAGAGGTGAAGAGGGTGAGAAAGGGAGAGATCGGAAAGGAAGAAGGGGTGAAAGATGAAAATGGCCAGTTGTTGTTGGAAAGGGGTGATATACGGACGAGGTGGGTCAAGTATTTTAATGAGTTGTTGAATGTCGAGGATGATAGAAAGGCTGACATTGAAAGGCGGATGCCAATTTTGGGAGAGAGATTTGTGGTGGACATTACCAGGGAAGAGGTGCAGGAAGCGGTGGACGTGATGAAAGCAGGGAAAGTCCCTGGTTTGGATGGCGTTGCGACCGAGTACCTGAAGAAGGGTGGAGTAACTATTGTCGAATGGTTGATGAGGCTACCGAACTTGTGTTTTGTGGCAGGCGTGGTACCGATTGAGTGGCGCAGTGCCTGCATTGTTCCGCTATTTAAGGGCTAAGGAGATAAAAATGAATGCTGCAACTCAAGAGGTATCAGTCTGTTATGTGTGGTAGGTAAGTTGTACGGGAGAGTGCTGATCAAAAGGATTAGAGACTGTATGGACTGCGCAATTGGAGAGGAACAGTTTGGCTCTAGGAGTGGAAGAGGGTGTGCCGAGCAGATTTTTGCAGTGAGACAGATTTGTGAGAAGTACCTTGCCAAACAAAAAGGATGTGTTCTGGGCCTTCATGGATCTGGAGAAGGCATACGACAGGATTGACATGGAAGCGCTGTGGAGGGTGTTGCGTTTGTATGGAGTGGGCGGACATCTGTTGAAAGTGGTGCAGAGTTTCTATGCTGGCAGCCGAGCATGTGTCTGAGTGGGAATCGAGGTGAGTGATTGGTTGGTTCACAGTGAAAGTGGGACTGAGACAAGGCTGCGTGATGCGATTCTCCCTGTCTGTTCAACCTCTATATGGATGGAGTGGTCAGGGAGGTGAACGCGAGTGTGCTGGGTCGTGGCTTGGAACTGTTGGAAGCGAATGGGCGGAGTTGGCAGTTGAGCCAGTTGCTATTTGCTGATGATATGGCCCTGGTTGCGGATTCAGAGGAACAGCTATGTAGGCTAGTGTCTGAGTTTGGTTGAGTGCGTGAGAGGATGAAGCTTCGAGTGAACGTGGGTAGAAGTGAAGTAATGAGATGCTCAAGGACTGTCGATGCGAGCAAAATTAGTGTCATCCTAAATGGAGTGCTCTTGAAGGAAGTTCAGTGTTTCTAAGTATCTGGGCTCCCATGTGGAGATAACTGAACTAGTGGAAACTGAAGTGAAGGCGCGAGTGAAGGAGGGGTGTAAAGTGTTGGGTGCATTGAAGAGTGCAATGAGCTGTAGGATGTTGGGGGTGGAAGCAAAGAGAGGGCTGCATGAGGGTGTTGTTGTCCTAACTGTGCTCTACGGAACTGAGACTTGGGAGGTGAGAGCTGAGGAGAGAAGAAGGTTGAATGTTTTCGAGAGGAAATGTTTGAGGATCATGGCTGGAGTAACGCTGAGAGACCGGATCACCAACGACGGGGTTCGAATCAGAACAGGGATGGTGAAGAAGTTGAAACACCGAGCGGATTCGCTTGTGCTGAGATGGTTCGGGCACATGGAGAGGATGGATGAAGGGAGATTGGTGAAAAGGGTGATGAATGCGGAGGCGATTGGTCGCAGGCCTAGAGGTAAACCGAAGTTCGGGTGGATGGATGGTGTGAAGCAGGCGTTAGGAAGGAGAGATATAAATGTGGAAGTGGCGAGAGAGCGTGCAATGAACAGGCGTGAGTGGAGAATGGTTGATTTTGACGCTGCTCTGATGTGCTCTCCCGCCCTTGGCATCCCTCTGTCGAGATGGTCGTGGGTGGGAGGCCCGGTTACTATGACGCGGCGGTGGTATACAGTGAAAACTGTCGGGCCCTGCTGCTGAGAACGGATCCTTGGACTGCACTCGTGACCCAGAGTGTATTTACGTGGGTACCGGCCGGACCCTTCAGCACAAGAGGGCTAAGTTGTGTGAGTGTGAGCGTATGAGGGTGTGAGGTGCGCCTTGCCGTCGGCCACCCCCCTTTCTGGGGGATGCGACCTAGTGTCTGTATCTGTATCTTTTTATTCTACCCTTCTTTACACTTCAAAAGCATTTGTGGGTTTACATACAAGTTCAAACTGGTGAGGGGTGCAATTGGTTTCGACAAACCCGTCCAAACAGGTGAGGAACGGCATTTGTGGGTTGACGGACAACGTCAAACACGTGAGGCGCGGCAATTGGGTGTAGAGTTACAACGGGCCAGTCCTTACTGGTGAAGGACGGCAATTGGGTGTACTGACCCCTTTAAACTTTTCAGACACGACCATTGGGTGCTTACAGACCCGTCCAAACAGGCCAGGGGCGGCAATTAGGTGTAGCAACACACATTGACTACCTGCTCTGCATAGTCCTTGCTGACCGTCAACCCCTCCCTCTGCGGGTCAATTAGCCCTTCTCTCGTTTGGTACTAAATTAGATTAGATTCGAGTGATTAGGCTTCCTATTGCGCTGGAGTCAATATCTTTCTCCTTTCCTTGCGCTCTGCAGTCTCTACTGGCCATCATCCCCCTTGCTCTGCTCGATTCATTGGTGTGCTGGTGGGTGTTCAGCGCTCTGGTGTCAACGAGTCGTACTCTCCGCCTCCGCCGCAACACCACAAAACTTGCCCTCTACTCTCATTTCACCAACGTACTTGCTGCTGCTGTCGTCTTCTCAGTACTTTTCATGATCTGGTCTATCAGGTGAGCTATTTGCTATTGATGACCTGTTCCATCAAGAAGGTGTTAATACGGCATCACATTTCTGATTACCTTATGCGATTTTCTTGAAATTCATTAGCTATCTCCTGTGGTAGCTGACAATTGTTTCAAAAGTTCCGTGATTTCTTGAGATTCGCGTTGTGTTGCTCAGGTAACTAGATGTCATTCCATTTATACAACTCTAACGTTTGTTCCGTAATCCGTTGAGACATAGCTTTATTAAAATGGCACACTTATTCAATGAGCAATGACCCTTGATTTTTCACTAATATTGAGACTATTTACGATTCCAGGTATCACCAATACGAGGAGTGCCTTCAGGACTGGAAGGAGCTGTGGGTGGATGATGCGTTCTGGCACCTGCTTTTTGCTTTGCTTCTCTTCGCCATCATGCTCCTGTGGCGCCCTACCAACAATAACCAGGTATCAAGCACGAGGTCACTGATTAGAAATAATTGTTGTTTTCAGTAACTTTATACCAACTTAATTATATTTCAAATTAATGTGTTATCAACACCATTTATTGTTCTTCCCTTTTGCAGCGCAATATTTTTTAGGTTCACTTTAAACTTATTTTTCTCTCTAGTTACTCCGAAATTACTCTGTCAGGTTCCCCATCACTATGTCTTTAGCTTCTTCCCGTTACTCACCATCTAGTTTCACTTCATTAATCCCTTTCTAGCTTATCACTCTCCCGGTACAAGCCGCATTTACACCTCCCCCCTCCATGCAGCGATTTGCGTTCTCTCCTCTGCTGGACGAGGGCAGCGACGGGGATGAGGGGGAGACGCTGATGGGTCCTCTGGCAGCCGACACCAAGCACCGCGGCCGCGCTAACTCTAACGCCTCCTCTTCACCACGGTCACAGCACAACCCGGTCAGTGATGAAGGAGGCTGGGAGGCTTGTACGAAGTCCTTTCACCGCTGAACAATATATGGCAACTACATGTGAGGGGGAACAATTTTGGACTGACCTGAGTGCGTGTATTGAGAGTTTTGGAGGTCAATTCAATGTGGTTGTACTGGGTGACCTTAACCCTCGCAGGACCGTATCGCCATATATGGGTTTTCCCAGCTAACTGTTTTATGAGCGCACGCAAATTAAAGACATATCATTCGATTTGTCTTTTAAATGCGGTTCTGTAGAGCTATATGAAAGTTACATAGGGGTAAAATTACGGGCTGTGGAGACCCAAAACCTCCTTTTGTAATGATTTTTTCCCCAAATTTTGAACTTGATCGAATAAAATTGATCAGCTTCAAAACTATTAGTCGTACACAGCTGAATTTGTAGTGAAATAGCGCTTCTTTTGGTGCTATTCACTTTGACCTAATTAGGCATTTATACCACATCATCGACATTTTTGGTCAAAAATTTCTTTATTTTTTTTAAATCACAGATACAGATACTAGGCCACATCCCCCAAAAAGGGGGGTGGCCGACGGCAAGGCGCACCTCACACCCTCATACGCTCACACTCACACAACTTAGCCCTTTTGCGCTAAAGGGTCCGGCCGGTAGCCCCTCAACTTACACTCTGGGTCCCGAATGCACCAAGGAACCGTCGTCAGCAGCAGGGCCCGACAGTTTTCACTGGTTTACCCCCGCCGCGTCATAATGGCCGGGCCCCCTTCACCCACGACCATCTTGACAGCGGGATGCCAAGGGCGGGAAAGCACATCAGAGCAGCGTCAAAATCAACTAATCGCGAATCAGGAATTTGAGTCAAACTACTAACTTGACGCATAAACTCTTGTAAAACCAATTGTAGCTTGTTTTTCTTACGAATAAAGTGGAACAAACTACATTATTACAACTTTTATAGTAATCGAGCTACATGCGAAGGCGCAAACACTATATATATGAAAGTTAACCTATTTTTAACCCAAATTTCATATTTTACTACGTTTTTGCAAATATTTCAAAAACTAAAAGAGCAAAAATAATAAAATCTTATATTTTTGCTCCTTAGGTCATTCTCCATCGAACCAGCACTATTTCAGCCTTGAGAGAGATTTGGGGCACTTACACGCTAATAGGGTTAACAAAAAATTTTGAGTTTCTACATATTATTGCTATGAATGTTGAAAGAAATTATTCTGATTTCTTTTGTGATTTTCTAATTTTACATCAACTTATTGGTTGTTTTAGAAAATTGAAACAAATATTATTACCATTTACATAGGTCTAGGCTCGAAAGTTCTATAAAATGCCCATTTCATTATTCCCTATCTTTCAATAACTAACTCTCTAAGTCAAATTTTGCAAAACTAAGTGAATACTTTTTGTCCCATCACTCTAACTCTAACCGTTTTTTTTTCAATATCGTGTTCTATATGCCCACTCAGCACGCATTTACAAAAAAAATGCCTGTCCTGCAAGTGTTAATGCGAGAGTTGGAGACATAGGTATGGCGTTCCCGGTAGAAATGACAGTGGAGAAAACCTGATAGGGCTGTGTATCGAGCAGGAGTTGGTGGTCGGCAATAGTTTGTTCAAGAAGCGAGATATCCACAAGTACACATGGGCACGTGGTGCAGTGGTGGAGAGTGCGCTGATGGATTTTGTGCCGATTTCGAGGAGAGTGAGGGGGAGGCTGTTAGATGTGCGGCTGTTCAGAGGAAAGGGTGGAGGAGTATCAGACCATCTGCTGGTGGAAGGTAGATTAAAAACGGAATAACGGTGGAAGGGCAACAAACGAGTTGGAGGAGGAAGAGAGGTAGTGAAAGTGAGTGAACTGAATTGGAGAAGCAGAGCTGAGGAGTGTCAACAAGCGATGAGAGAGAAATATAACAATGTGAAAGGACAGGACCTGAGAGATGTGGAGAAAGAATGGGAGACGTTAAGAGATGCGTTGCTGAGATGTTCGAAGAATGTGTGTGGTGCGCGCCGTGTGGGCGGGTGCAGAAGGAAGGATTGCGAGTGGGGGAACGAGGAGGTCAAACTGACGTTGGCACGGAAAAGAGGAGCGTTTGAGGAGTGGTTGCAGGTAAAGTCGGAGGTGGCTTATGAAAGCTATAAAGAGATCAGAAACGAAATGAAGCGGGTGTTGAGGAGAACTGAAAGGGACGCTGATGACAGGTGGGGCAGACGGTTGTGACAGAATTTTGAGGAGAACAAAACTATGTTCTGGAAACAGGTGAAGAGAGTGAGAAAGGGAGAGACCGGAAAAGAGGAGGTGGTAAAAGATTAAAACGGCCAGTTATTGTGGAAAAGTGGTGATGTACGGAAGCGGTGGGTGAGTATTTTGATGAGTTGTTGAATGTCGAGGATGACAGAGAGGCTGACATTGTTGCTATGGGTGGTGGTGCTCGTATGCCAGTTTGAGAAAAGACTTGTGGCGGACATTGCCAAAGAATGTGTGCAGGAAACGGTGGACACGATGAAAGTAGGGAAAACCCCTGGTTTGGATAACGTTGCGACAGAGTGCCTGAAAAAGGGGGGCATAAAGATTGTCGAGTGGTTGGTGAGGCTACTGAACTTTTGTTTTGTGGCGGGCTTGGTACCGATTGAGTGGCGCACTGCTTGCATTGTTCCCCTGTATCAAGGCAAAGGAGATGAAAATGAATGCTGCAACTCTAGAGGTATCAGTTTGTAATGTGTGGTTGGTAAGTTGTACGGGAGAGTGCTGATCAAAAGAATTAGAGACAGTTTGGACTTGCCAATTTCAGAGGAACAGTGTGGCTTTAGAAGTTGTAGAGGGTGTGCCGATCAGATTTTTGCAGTGAGGGGTTTGTGAGAAATACCTTGCAAGGGGAAAGAATGTGTTTTGGGCCTTCATGAATCTCGAAATGGCTTACGACATGATAGACAAAGAAGCGCTGTGGAGGGTGTTGCGTTTTCATGTAGTAGGCGGATATCTGTTAGAAGCGGTGCAGAGTTTCTACGTTGTCAGCCGAGTATGTGTAAGAGTGGGAAGCAAGGTGAGTGATTGGTTCACAGTGGAAGTGGGTCTGAGGCGAGGCTACGTGATGTCTCCATGGCTGTTCAATCTCTATGTTGTCAGGGAAGTGAACGCGAGTGTGCTGGGTTGTGGCTTGGAGCTGTTGGAAGCGAATGGGCAGAGTTGGCAGTTGAGCCAGTTGCTATTTGCGGATGATACGGCGCTGGGGGCGGATTTAGAGGAAAAATTTGTAGGTTTGTGTCTGAGTTTGGTGGAGTGTGTGAGAGGAAGAAGTGAACGTGGGCAAAAGTAAAGTTATAAGATGCTCGAGGACTGAACTCTATCAAAATTAGTGTCATCTTAAATGGAGAGCTGTTTACGGAAGTTCAGTGTTATAAGTATCTGCGCTCCCATGCGGAGGTGACTGAACTAGTGGAAACTGAAATGAAGGAGGGATGTAAAGTGTTGGGTGCACAGAATAGTGTAAAGAACTGTATGACGTTGACGATGGAAGCAAAGAGAGGGTTGTATGAGAGTATTGTTGTCCCAAATGTGCTCTACGGAGCTGAGACTTGGAATGGTGAGAGCAGAGGAGAGAAGAAGGTTGAATGTTTTCGAAATTAAGTGTTTTTGGAGCATGGCTGAAGTGTCGCTGAGAGACAGGATCACCAACGACGTGGTTTGAATCAGAACGGGGATGGTGAAAAAGTTAGAAGACAGAGTGGATTCACCTGTTCTGAGATGGTTTGGGCACATGGTGAGGATGGATGAAGAGAGAGAGAGGTAAGAAGGGTGACGAAGGCGGAGGCGAGTGGTCGCAGGCCGAGAGGTAGACTGAAGTTTCAATGGATGGATGGTGTGAAGTAGGCATTGGGAAGAAGAGACCTGATTGTGGAAGTGGCGAGGAGAGAGCGTGCAATGAACAGGCGTGAATGGAGAATGGTTGATTTTTGACGCTGCTCTGATGTGCTTTCCCGCCCTTGGCATCACGTTGTCGTGATGGTCGTGGGTGGGGAGCGGCCATCATGATGAGGCGAGGGTAAACCAGTGGAAATTGTCGGGCTGCCCTGCTTCTGACCACGGATTCTTGGACCACATCGTGACCCAGAGTGTATGTTGCGGGGTACCGGCTGGACCGTTTAGCTCAAAAGGGCTAAGTTGTGTGAGTGTGAGAGTATGAGGGTGTAAGGTATGCCTTGATATCGGCCACCCCCCTTTCTGGAAAATTCGGCCTTGCGCCTGTATCTGTACATGTAAACAAAACCGTGCAACACGCAATCGGGCCTTCTTTTCCCGGCACTTCTTCGTAACCATGATACAGACACTAGACCTAATCCCTCTGAAAGAGAGTGGTTGACGCCAAGGCGCACCTCACACTCCTCTCACGTACTCACACGCAAACAATCTTAATCTTTCGGCGTTAAAGGGTCCGGCAAGGACCTCTGTACTTCCGGCCCCTGATGCGTCAAATGAACGGGCCCTCCTCCACATAAGACTAGAAACGAAATCGCCGAACATTTATCAAGAATTTTCACCCAATCTCTCACAAATGGCACCTGCCCCTCTAAATGGAAAAAGACTGATGTTACCCCAATTTGAAAAAAATGGGGCATGGCTTTAGACAACCTTTCCTGTCTTACGAATCTGCTACTTTTTTCCAGAAATATAATCTGAATCCACGACACAAAATCTCCAGTCGATATCATTTACCTTGACTTTCAGAAGGCCTTTGATAATGTCCCCCACAAGCGCCTAATGAGTAAATTGCACAGCATCGGTATTCAAGGCGAGCTTGACAACTGAATAAAATGCTGGCTTACGGACAGACGGCAGCGAGTTGTACATAACGGAGTTTCCTCCCCCTGGAGTAATGTTACAAGTGGCGTTCCTTAAGGATCCGTGATAGGGCCAATTCTCTTCATAATATTGATTAACAATCTCGATAGCAGTGAACTCTCAAACATCAGCAAGTTTACAGACGATACTAAGATAAGAGGAAAAGTGCAAACTGAACTAGAGTGTCAGCAGATACAACTAGACTTGAACAAAATTGTTGATTGGTCAGAAAAGTGGCAAATGAAATTTAATGTAGACAAATGCAAAGTTATGCACATAGGTCCCATAACCCCAAACACGAATATTCAATGTCTGGAATGAAACTCATTCCCGTCACCGAAGAGAGAGATTTAGGTGTTATCATTAGAAACGACTTGAAAAGCAGCAAGCAATGTAACGATGCTGCCGAGAAAGGCAACAAAATGCTATGTATGATATCCCGCACTATCTCGTACAAACACCAACACAGTATGCTCAAGTTATTTAATGCATTTCTTAGACCGCATCCCGAGTATGCCATTCAATTCTGGTCTCCATTCCTTAGAAAATACGTTATTAAACTTGAGAACGTTTAACGTAGAGCTACCAAACTCATCCCCTTGCTGCGGAATAAATCTTAAAAAGACAGGCTACTTGAACTCAATCTTTATTCGCTAGAGAAACGTCGAGTCAGAGGCGACATGATGGAAGTGTGGAAGATTATGGAGGTTAAGGAAAACGTCGACCGAGCGAGCCTTTTCACTCTAGATACAAACGCAGAGACTAGGAACAATGGGTACAAAATAGTTGGAAAACGTCACGCGCAATTTCTTTACGTATAGACTTGTCGAAGAATGGAACAAACTTCCAGCGGAGGGTGCAAACAGCAATACAATCGAAACGTTCAAGTCACGGCTCGATAAGTTCTACATGAAATAAAACAGAAATGGCACACGAAGCTCTCTTAGACGTTCTACTTCAGAACTAATCCTCTTGCTATCAAAAGGCAACCTAGTTTGAGCCAATAGGCCTCTTAGACGTTCTACTCCAGAACTAACCCTCTTGCTATCGAAAAGCAACCTAGTTTGGGCCAATTGGCCTATTGTTGTCTTCCTACACTTGTAAATACATGTCCATCCCATCTCAACGAGACGCCAAGGGTTGGGCTGCACATTAGTTGTCAAAACATTCATTCATAACGCCTGCTTCATGATATCTATCCCCCTAACTTCGGCCTACGTCCACTCACCTACGATTTATCGCCCTTTTCACCAATTTCCTTTCGTCCATCCTCATCATATGTCAAAACCTTATCAGAACACATGAATTTACTTTATCCGCTAACTTCTTACCATTCCCGTTCTAATTAAATACCGTCGTTACTGATCCTATCCTTCAACGTCACTCCGAGCATGCCCCTCCAATATTTCATTTCGAAAACATTCAAACTTCTCTCTTCCGTCTCCAGTGCACTAGAAAGCCTTGACACTCTAATCTAATCTACGTCTCGGCCACGTAGAACACAGTTGGGACAACTACTCCCTTATACAACCTCTCTTTGCTTCCATCCGCAACGTCCTGCAGCTTATTACACTCTTCAGTGCAGCCAGAACTTCACGCCCCTCCTTCACTCGCGACTCCACCTCAGTTTCCACTAGTCTTCTCCACATGGGAGCCCAGATACTTGAAACACCGAACCTTCTCCAGCAACTCTCCATTTAGGAGGACACTAATTCTGCACGCAGCAACAGTCCTCGAGCATCTCATTACTTTATTTTTACTTACGTTCACTCGAGGCTTTCACCTCTCACACACTCAACCAAACTCAGACACTAGCCTACATAGCTTCTCCTCTGAATCCACCACCAGCGCCGTATCATCCGCGAACAACAACTGGCTCACTGCCAACTCCGTCCATTCGCATCCAACAGCTTCAAGCCGCGACCCAGCACACTCGCGTTCACTTCCCTGACCACTACATCCATGTAGAGATTGAACAACCAGGAAGACATCACGCAGCCTTGTCTCAGACCCACTTTCACTGTGAACCAATCACTCACCTTGCTTCCAACTCTGACACATGCTCGGCTGCCAACATATAAATTCTGCACCGCTTTCAACAGATTCCCGCCCACTCCAAACAAACGCAACACCCTCCACAGCGCTTTCCTGTCAACCCTCTCGTATGCCGTTCCCAAATCCATGAACGCCCGGAAAAATCCTTTCTCTTTGCAAGGTACTTTCCACAGACCTGTCTCACTGCAAAAATCTGACCGGCACAACCTCGACCACTTTTAAACCCACACTGTTCCTCTCCGATTGCGCAATCCGTACATTGTCTAATCCTTTTGAACAGCACTATTCCACACATAACAAACTGATACCTTCTTGAGGTTCAGCATTCATTTTTATTTCCTTTGCCCTTAGTAGCCGGGACGATGCAGGCACTGCGCCACTCAATCGATACCACGCCCCGCCCCAAAACAATTATTCAGCTGCCTCACCAACCATTCGACAATCGTTAATCCACCCTTTTTCAGGCACTCGGTCGCAACGCTATCCAAACCAGGGGCTTTCCCTGCTTTCATCACCTCCACCGCCTCCTGCACCAACTTCCCTAGTAATGTCCGCAACCAATCTCTCTCCAAAAAACAGGTCTCCGCGCACCACCACCCATAGCAACAATGTCATCCTCGACATTCAACAATTCATCAAAATACTCAGCCCACCTTTTCCATACATCAACACTTTCCGTCAACAACTGGCCTTTCATTTTTCAGCGCCTCCACCTTTCCAATCTCTCCCTTTCACACCTTCTTAACCTCTTTCCAGAACTTTTTTTGTTCTCAATTTTATGGCAAAATCGACGGCGTCACCTGGCATCAACGTCCCTTTTGGCTCTCCTCAGTGCTTGCTGTACCTCCTTCTTCTTCTCCTTATAGTTGTCATAGGACCTTCTTAACCTCTTTCCAGAACATCTTTTTGTTCTCCTCAAATTTCTGGCAAAATCGACGGCCCCACCTGGCATCAACGCCCCTTTTGGCTCTCCTCAGCGCTAGCTGTACCTTCTTCCTCTTCTCCTTATAGTTGTCATTGGCCACCACCGACCTCGCTTGCAACCACTCCTCAAAAGCTCTTTTCTGCGTCACCGCCAGTTTGACCTCCTCGTTCCATCACTCGCAGCCCTTCCGTGCAGCCGCCCACACGGCGCACACCACACACATTTCTCAAACATCTCAACTAGGTATCTCTGAACTTCTCCCATTCGTCCTCTACATCTTGCAGGTCCTACCCTCTCACGTTTTCATATTCCTCCCCCAAAGCCCGCTGGAACTCCTCGTCTCTGTTTTTCACATTTAGCTCCCTCACTTTCACTGCATCGTTTTCTCTTCCTGCTCTTTTGTTTTCTTTCCACATATGCTCCACTCTTAACCTTCCTTCCACCAGCAGATGGTCTAATCCTCCTCCACCTTCCCCTCTCAACACCCGCACAAATCCATCTGCGCTCTCTCCACCACTGAATCATGGGCCACCCATGTATACTTGTGGATATTACGCTTCTAGGACAGACTGTTTCCGACGACCAGCTCCGACTCCATGCATAAACCTATAAGATTTTCTCCACTGTCATTCCTACCGAGAACGCCATATCTCCCTATCACATTATCCACTACTGCATCTCCAACTCTCGCGTTGAGGTCACCCAATACAACCACATTGAATTGAGTTCTTAAAACTTTCAGTACACTCGCTCTGGTCAGTCCTAAATTGCTCCCTCTCCTCCTCACTCCTCTCGCTACCAGGTTCGTGCGCACTCACAAATACGCTCAATTTTTACGCCTAACTTTACCTTCACCCACATCAATTTGAGGACACCTTTTACCGCTCAGTAACGCTACTAGCCAGTCGATCATTCAATAACAACACTACACCTTCTCTTGCCGAACCTTCATCCACGCCTGAATTTCTTCCACTTACCACTCCACACTTGCCCTTACCCTTCAACTTAGTCTCACTCACGGACCAAGCGGCGCGAAGAGCTGCAGCGGCGCCTGACCCAGCAGGACAGCGTCCACTCCCATATAAAGACTTTTACCCAGCAGTTAAAAGAGCTGTGCGAAATAAATGGAACATGGAATGGTCTGATGTCCCTATCAAGCAACCGATCTCGACGGACTGAAGTAACTCCATGCCGATTGAGAATTGGACACAGCAGACTTATGCACAGACACCTAATGGAGGCGTGGCCACCTCCTTACTGCATGGATTGTCTAGACACTCTTACAATAGCCCATACTTTGGCAGAGTGCCCCACATGGACGGAATGTCGACGCACATACTACCCCAGGAGCCGGTTCCTGGACCTTCCTAATATACTCCGCCCAATGCTTGCTGGTAGTGTGTGGGGGGGCCCGGCTATTATGACGCGGCGGGGGTAAACCAGTGAAAACTGTCGGGCCCTGCTGCTGACGACAGATTCTCGGACTGCACTCGTGACCCAGAGTGTATGTTGAGGGGGTACCGGCCAGACCCTTTAGCACAAAAGGGCTAAGTTGTGTGAGTGTGAGCGTATGAGGGTATGAGGTGCGCCTTGCCGTCGGCCACCCCCCTTTCTGGGGGATGCGGCCTAGCGTCTGTAATAATGCTCACTGAGTTCCCTCAGAGACAATTCAGTGCGGAACCACTTCACAGCTACCTCCAAGAAACCAGCCTCCTAACTGAAATCTGATCTGTTGTGAATTGATCATACTTAATCTTACTTACCGATAAACTCCTCAGTCCCGGAGGACTACCGTTTTCTTCGCTCACTTTGAGTAGGACGCATTTGTGACCTCTCCCTCTATCCTTATAAACAGTAGTGACCTAAGGATGCCGTGAGTCGAAACAAATCTCCAGAGACTGAGGATGATTTGTCGATGACTTGATACAGCGGTGGCTGCTGGTTTGACGTTCGGTGCCAGAAGGACATTGACTCCAGTGCACTAGAAAGCCTTGACACTCTAATCTAGTCTTACTCAGCGCCAACACATCCAACTTCATCCTCAGAACATCTCACCAATCTTTCGCCTCTTTGCTTCGCTCGTACTACAACCACGCACATTCAGATTCCCTAACAATAGGATGCGGAGAGGCGTGAGCTTCTCCTCCCCCCGCGTGTCATGCCGTCTTTTAGGGAGAATTTTACAGGAAGGGATTCCTAGCCTTCTCGCCCCGCCCATTATTAGTTGCCTCTTACGACGCGCAGGGGTTGCGGTAGCACGATTCTAAGCTCCGACTTCAGGAGCTTAGAAGCTCCGACTCTCCTCTCTCTCTCTCTCCTTAGAAGCTCCGACTCTCCTTGTAGTTGCCTCCTACGACATGCAGGGGTTACGACGGCGTGCTCCCTGCATCTCAATTCTAACACCCCCGCTACGGGGTGCATATTAAACGCTTCTTGGTTGGGACGAACGCGTCGGTCAATGGAGAGGAAGAAGAAACTCCTAGTTGGGACGCAAAATAACTTCAGCAAATAAAAATCAGCGTGCGTACGTTTCTGGTTAATAGCTGCAAAACATGTATCCCTTATATTCTTTGCATTTCTATACTGCCTTTTCCAGTCATTAATGTGGTTTATCATCTTTGTTTCAACAGGAGGACGACTTGAAGTGGGTGGAGGAGAACATTCCGTCGTCGCTTGCTGACACGTGAGTGCGAAGATTTAAACGTTGGCCTCTTGGGCCTGCCCGCATGTAGCAATGGAAGCTGTTAGCGAAAAAGAAATTGCGTCAACGTCTAGAGAGTTTGGAACTCCGTATCCTTCAAGCATTGTGTACCGGGCGTATCAAAACAATGTAAAATAATTAGCAAATGTTAGTTAGTTTTGTTGATCAATTCTGATACCACAATATCCAGCTAAAAGTTGTTCCTTAGCAACATTAACTGATTTTCAAAGATCACGATATGATTCTATTAATTGTTTCTGCTTACAACTAGTTTCTCTGGAAATGTTCTGTTGCCTTGGTTACCTGTGACAAGACACCTACAGCACTTGTGTCGGCAACCAGTATTCGACCGTGCTAGGAACATTGGAACATGAATTTTTGGACTAACCACCGTTCGATTTTGATTTGAAATACTTTTTTGGGACGGATTAAATTCTGAGTGCATCACTGAGCTTAGCCTAGAGCGGATCCAAAAGATTGTTTCACCGTAAGTATTGTGATGGAACGATGACTTTGTGCAAAGATCACTCTCCCTTCAGTGTTGTGCTATGACGAAGCCTTTGTCCAAAGATTGCTTATCCTGTGGTGTGACGGGAAGATGCCTTAACCCAAAGATTGCTTCGTTCTGTGTTGTGATGGGACGATGCTTTTGTCCAAAGATCTCTTTCCTTCAGCGTTTTGATGGGACGAAGCCTCTCCCCAAAGATTGTTTCCCCTACTGTGTTGTGGCAGGGAAATGCCTTTGCCCAACGGCTGCTTCCCTTCTGTGTCGCGATGAGACGATGCTTTTGTCCAAAATTTGCTTCCTCTTTGTGTTGTGATGGGAAAACGCCTTCGTACAGATACAGACACAAGGCCGCATCCCCCAGAAAGGGGGGTGGCCGACGACAAAGCACACCTCACACCCTTAAACGCTCACACTCACACAACTTAGCTCTTTTGTGCTGAAGGGTCCGGCCGGTACCCCCGCGACATACACTCTTGGTCACGAGTGCAGTCCGAGGATCCGTCGTGAGCAGCAGGGTCCGATAGTTTTCACTGGTTTAACCCCGCCGTGTCATAATGGCCGCCCCCCCCCCC
>SDVV010004134.1:0-20519 GCA_016164225.1 Gammarus roeselii
CTGGAGAGGCTGGGACTGGTGCGGAGGGCGGCATCGTGAGGGACTCTATTAGGCAATGGATCAGAGCGCGGGAGAGGCTGGGACTGGTGCGGAGGGCGGCGTCGTGAGGGACTTTCTATTAGGCCATGGATCAGTGCGCTGTAGAGACTGGGACTGGTGCGGAGGGCGGCGTCATGAGGGACTTTCTATTAGGCAATGGATCAGAGCGCTGGAGAGGCTGGGACTGTTGTGGAGGGAGGCGTCGTGAGGAACTTTCTATTAGGCAATGGATCAGTGCGCTGGTGAGGCTGGGACTGTTGCGGAGGGCGGCGTCGTAAGGAAATTTCTATTAGGCAATGGATCAGAGCGCTGGTGAGGCTGGGACTGTAGTGGAGGGCGGCGTCGTGAGGAACTTTCTATTAGGCAATGGATCAGAGCGCTGGAGAGGCTGGGACTGTTGCAGAGGGTGGCGTTGTGAGGAACTTTCTATTAGGCAATGGATCAGAGCGCTGGAGAGGCTGGGAGTGTTGCTGAGGGCGGCGTCGTGAGGAACTTTCTATTAGGCAATGGATCAGAGTGCTGGAGAGGCTGGGACTGTTGCAGAGGGCGGCGTCGTGAGGAACTTTCTATTAGGCAATGGATCAGAGCGCTGGAGAGGCTGGGACTGTTGCGGAGGGCGGCGTCGTGAGGAACTATCTATTAGGCAATGGATCAGAGCGCTGGAGAGGCTGGGAGTGCTGCTTAGGGCGGCGTCGTGAGGAACTTCCTATTAGGCAATGGATCAGAGCGCTGGAGAGGCTGGGACTGTTGCGGAGGGTGGCGTCGTGAGGAACTTCCTATTAGGCAATGGATCAGAGCGCTGGAGAGGCTGGGACTGTTGCGGAGGGCGGCGTCGGGAAGGACTTTCTACTAGGAACTGGATCAGAGCACTGGAGAGGCGGGGACTGGCGGTGTGGCGTCGGGGGAGGACTTCCTATTAGGCACTGGATCAGAGCCCTAGAAAGGCTGGGACTGTTTCGGAGGGTGGTGTCGGGGAAGGACTTTCTTTTAGGGACTGGATCAGAGCGCTAGAGAGGCGGGGACTGGTGGTGTGGCATCGGGGGAGGACTTTCTATTAGGCACTGGATCAGAGCGCTAGAGAGGCTGGGACTATTGCAAAGAACGGCGTCAGGAAATACCTTTTTTAATATTAACTGTTATAGATGTCAGTGTAAGAACTCATCAATACATAAATAAATAATGCCCTGTCTGGAGCTTCAAGACTTGTGGTATAAGCATATCCGAACATTTGTGATTACCTTTGCGTAACACATTTAAGCTTGCCATCCTATGTTCTCCAGTTCACCGATCTAAGCAGGTAGAACGTTACACAGTTCGTGTTACGCTTTATCTTCACGGGCCGGAAACAAGGTCTTGGAGACGACTTTTTGGGGCTGGAAAAAGGGTGTCTGAAACGACGCTATTGACTCCTTGATCGGATCAGTGGTACATGAGACCACTTTTTGACCGGGTCATTGGTACTTGAGACGACTCTTTGACCGGTTCAATTGTGTTTGACACGACTCTTTGACCGGATCAATGGTACTTGAGACGACTCTTTGACATGATCAATGGTACCTGAGACAACTCTTTGACCAGAGCAATGGTGCTTGACACGACTTTACTGACCGGATCAATGGTGCTTGAGACGAATTTTGGCCGGATCAATGGTACTTGAGACGAGTCGTTGACCGGATCAATGGTGCATCAGACGACTTTTTGGCCGGATCCGTGGTTTTTGAGACGACTCTTTGACCGGATCAATGGTGTTTGACACGACTCTTTGACAGGATCAATGGTATTCGAGACAACTCTTTGACCGGATCAATGATGCTTGAGACGACTTTTTGGCCAGATCAATGGTGCTTGAGACGACTTTTTGGCGGGATCAATGGTACTTGAGACAACTCTTTGACCGGATCAATGATGCTTGAGACGACTTTTTGGCCGGATCAACGGTACTGGAGACGACTCTTTGACCGGATCAATGGGGCTTGAGACGACTCTTTGACCGTATCAATGATGCTTGACATGTCCCCATACTTGTGCAATGTCAATGCGTAACGTAGATTTCCTGCAAGTAGACGGTCGTCAATAACGTCCCTATAACATTAGACATGCGCTGGCCGGAAGGTCGGTTAGTATAGTCCGACAAGGTGATTAATAATAAGAAAACCTATGAGCAGCAAACAAGCTGATCTGAAGCGAACGGAAATCATTTGGGCGCATACAGCAAGTAAGATGACGCCCGGTACAGGGACAACAACATCATAGGTCCCGCTTGTGGCGGAAGTGAAATGAATGGAGCAGCAAGGGATAGTCTAAAAGAGTCAGAGTTGACTCGGCCCCGACTCCGACTGGCTGCTTGCCTTTGCTAGCTCCCCTTACACCTAACTTAAACTCCCAGTTACATGACTTGGATAAATTGTATATTTGCAAATAAATCATATATACAATTCAATCCAATTGTTTGTCTATAAGTCCTCAGCCTACAATATCGTAAGATATAACAACTGGCGACGAGGTAAAAAATTCAGTGTAATTTATGTGTGATAACTCATAGAGTGCTAACATTTGAAATGTCTCACGAAAACGCACAGAAAATGTTCGACCCGGCTACGAAAGGCATCGAAGACTTCTTGGCTCGTTTTTGATTCCAAAACTACCGAGCCCTGACACAGCAAATGACGACGAGCGATAAAAGGCTTCATTGCCGGGATCATGCTAAGTAAGCAGCGTGATCACACAAATTCAGCAAAAAATAAAGCCGAAGAGCATAAAAGTGGCTACGTACGACGAGTTGGTGGCAACTCTAACAACAATATACAGAAGTCCACAATCGAAGTCCACAATCGAAGCGTCGGTACATTTCATAAATAGGAAGCAACGGGATGGCGAGACGATCGAGAGTTACGCTTGATCCCTCAACGAATTGGGGAGCAAGTGCGAATACGACGACTGCTGCCGAAGTAGACCTCTTCGAGATCAATTTATAGTCGGATTGCAATCCAGCAGGTTAATCCCAGCATTGATCATGGAATGCGAAGAGAAGAGCTTCGACGAAACTATGACAAGAGCAATGACACTAGAACGAATAACGGTGGACGTAGAAGACATCGTCCATGTACGATCAGGCGAAAGGGTATATCAGAATAAGCCTCAGCTCTCAACAAGGTCGGACCGCCGCTCAAACTCACCTAGACATGACCGGCACTCAAAAAAGTTTAAGAAAATCTACGGAAACGACAAGCTGACGACGCAAGTGAATGAAAATTACGTCTGTATAAGGTGTACGGCCAAAGGAAAGCATCTAGTTAAACAGTGTTTTGCACTCAAAAGTGGAAAAGTGGGGCATGTCGCCTACAGGTTGTCACCACATGAAATAAAGCAAATTACATCGCCGAAGCGGACTATTACACACCACTCGAAGAAAGGAACTCGAGTGATTACTTTATCGCTAAGAAGATCCGGAACAGACCCTCAATCTGGATTCACAAGGAGCCACAACCGACGGAGGTGAAGAATCGTTTCAACGGACTCTCCCAAGCTGAGGACGAGTGGACCCGGATCGAGGACCACAAGCGGCTCCGCTCCGCCTAACAAAAAAGGACGGCGACCTAGGTGGAGGTATGGACAGTTCAAAGAATCCGTCGGTTAACATTAGTAGGGTGGCCATGAAAAAAGGCAACAAAGATAACAGTAGGCAGAACATTTTTTATGAGTGCCTAAACAGAGGTTGCCAGGAGTAGAATAGGACGATCCCCATTACACGTCCAATGTAGATTAAACGGTCAAGCAGAGAAACTGAAACTTGACACGGGATCATCGATAAGCATTATCACAGAAAATATGATCTGTGACATTAAAAGTCCAGGAGTATGCAAAGCGTACCAAAAGCGATTGATTACAGCAACAATGCCATTACGTTCACTGGGCAAACAACGCTCACGGTAAATGTAAAAGGTACGGGCAAATTGCATACTGTTCTTGTTGTAAAAGATAACTAATCTCCATTATCACAGTAAATTTATTCCGAAATTGAGCAGTGCATTAGCACAATGAACGCTCTACTGAAAAAAAATGTTAAATTCGTGTAGAAGAAATGTCATCAGTCATGTTTTGAGACCATTAAAAATCTTATTGGAGGTACTAAAATATTAAAATTGTTAGACCCAAATCTTGGAACAACAATTGAGACTGATGCTAGCAACTATGGTATAGCTGCTGTTTTATTGCAGTAACACAACGAAGCTTACATGCCTATTCAATTTGCCTCAAAGACTCCAACAAGTGCCCAAAAGCATTACGCTACCATTGGCAAAGAGGCATTAGCAGTCATGTTTGGAGTTGAAAGATTCCGTGAAAACTTATTGGGAGGCAAATTTGAAATTCGCACTGACCATAGACCATTTTTAAAACTAATGGGGCGTGAAAACGCTATGCCAGTCAATTGCAGTGCAAGACTACAAAGATGGAACTTGAGACTGAGTCAATATAATAACACAATCGTGCATATTCCGGGCGAATCAAATTGCATTAGCGATTGTCTGTCACGTCTGCCGTTAGCAGAGTGAAAGATGACTTGGAACCCATTGAACTCGTATTTTTGTTCAGAGATTTGGAATCATAAAGTGTCTCAGCAAAAGACATTAGCGTGGAATCCCCAAAAAATCCACAGCTATCACAAGTCCGGCATTACATTATGCATGGGTTCCCGACAAAGGTAGCGGAGGTCATAAAACTATTCCAGAAGGGTAAGGATAACTTGTCACTGTTCAATAACTGCATAATGTATGGTAATAGGGTGGTGATCCCACAACGCTCAGACACAAGGTCTTAGAACTGCTACGTATTAATCATCCAGGCATTTTGGCAATGAATGATATTGCCCGTTCTTTGATATGGTATCCTAAGATAGATGAAGACATTGAGAACTTCATTAAAGTGTGTAGCAAATGCGTAGCGAATGCCAGAATCCCTAAGCTGGCTTCAATGAGTGAATGACCAAGACCCATAAACAAATGGTCGAGGTTACACATTAACCATTGTTTCTTTCATGATAAAATTACCTTAATCATGGTTTCAGCACTGACCCGTTTTATCGAGGTGAAGGTAGTGAAGAGTGTGAGTTCTGAAGTAACAAAAGAGGGTTAGATACAGTATTCTCTCGAAATGGCTTACCTTCCTCCATAGCATCAGACAATAGTAGCTCATTCACGTCCGAAGAATTTAAAAACTGCTTAGAACAAAAGGCTGTTGAGCATGTGAGGCCTGTGCATCATCACCCGAGCTCAAATGGTCAAGCTGAACGCAGCGTATGCATAATTAAAAGTGGCCTAAGGAAAGCCAACGGTACTGTAGAAGAACGGTTTCGCTATGTGTTATTACACTATCGCAACACATCACATTCTGTGACGGGCGTTTCTCCAGCTGTATCATTAAATGGTAGAGTGTATGTAACGGAAAAGGAGCGAATTAACCCTAGATATGCCCAGAGAATTGTCATAAAAAACTGGTACTATTACTATGTTCCAAGTAGGGGACAATATACATGTGCTCATTACTTGAGGTCATTTCTTGTGGTCATTACTTGAGACAAGGTCCTTAATGGCAAGATAGCGTTGTTAAGGAAAAGCTTTGTATTAATATGTATAAAATTTATGTAACTAAACTAGATGTTATATGGACTAGACATGTCGAACAGCTGTTACCAGGAAACACCGAACCTCGTGACGACGAGACTAAAGAAAACATTTATCTGGAAGAATGCTTGAGAGACAGTCTACGGAAAGAATCTGAGTTACGTGAACGAAAACAAAATGGGAATGCTAGGGACAACGCATCTGTGAATGATTGGTATGAATGCGGTGATGAATCTAGACAGAGAATGACTGATACACCCGCAATACAAAATGAACCAATGCAGAAATACCAAATAAAGACCAAACAAGAAGTTCTTTCAGAGAACGTCGCCCAGTTGATCGATACATAGCTGGAAATAAATAGTGCATAGCATGGTAAATATAAATGATGTAACTGACCATGATAGAGACCAATGTTCGGTTCTGTATAATACGGTTGTACGGTATAACTCCTCTTTGAAAGGGGGAGGGGGTGTCATGTCCCCATACTTGGACAATGTCAATGCGTAACGAAAATTTCCTCCAAGTAGACGGTCATCAATAACATCCCTATTACATTAGACATGCGCTGGCCGGAAGGTCGGTTAGTATAGTCCGACAAGGTGATTAATAATAAGAAAACCTATGAGCAGCAAACAAGCTGATCTGAAGCAAACGGAAATCATTAGGGCACATACAGCAATTAAGATGACGCCCGGTACAGGGACAACAACATTATAGGTCACGCTTGTGACGGAAGTGAAATGAATGGAGCAGCAAGGGATAGTCTAAAAGAGTCAGTGTTGACTCGGCCCCGATACCGACTGGTTGCTTGCCTGTGCTCGCCCCCCTTACACCTAACTTAAACTCCCGTTTTCTCGACTTGAATAAATTTTATAGTCGCAAATAAATCATATATACAACCCAATCCAATTGTTTGTCTAGAAGTCTTCAGCCTACAATATCTTAAGATATAACAGGCTTGAGACAACTTTTTGGCCAGATCACTCGTACTTGAGATGACTCTTTGACCAGATCAATGGTGCTTGAGATGACTCTTCGACCGGATCAATGGTACATGAGACGACTCTTTGACTGAACTAATGGTACATGCGACGACTTTTTTGGCTGAGACGAGTAGCTTTTTAACCGGAGAAATGGTACGTGAAGCGATTTTTTTTGTCCGGAGCAATGGCACTTGAGGCGATTTTTTTTACTGAAGCAATGGTGTATTAGACGACTGCTCTGTTGGGAGCAAACAATGAGGCGTTTTCAGAACTGATCCAACATCTAATGGTCATTTGAAACTATATTTCAGGTGGTTATGCAGCCATTAACGATGCGCAGAACTATTACATGATCATTTCTGTCTATGTATTTGAACTATGAAAATATTCGTAAAACTTAATCCTTTGACGAACTGCTGCAGATATAATACTAAAACCACAAATTCTTAGGAGGGAGAAAACTCCTCACTGACATACTATTAGGAAGTTCTTCACTCACATGCTTTTAGAAAATTATAAACTCTTAGGCTATTTAGAAGCTCTCCATGCAAAGGCTGTTAGAAAACTCTAACTCCAAGACAATCTAGAAGCTCTCCACTCTTGTACTTAAAGGAGACTCTTCACTCATAGACTATTAGGAAACTCTGAACTCCCAGACTACTAGAGAACACTCCACTCTTAGACTATTAGGAAACTCTGAACTCCCAGACTACTAGAGAACGCCACTCCTAGACTATTAGGAAACTCTGAACTCCCAGACTACTAGAGAACACTCCACTCCTAGACTATTAGGAAACTCTGAACTCCCAGACTACTAGAGAACACTCCACTCCTAGACTATTAGGAAACTCTGAACTCCCAGACTACTAGAGAACACTCCACTCCTAGACTATCAGGAAACTCTTCACTCCTAAACTATTTATTTAGATATGCTAATATCTGGCTTCATGGTATTGACAAGCATTGTTTGAATTGATTACTGAAGTTATATTTTCTTTGACGTACAGTAGCAAAAGAAAATTTGTTTATGGTTAGTCTATAACCGAAAAAAATAGACTTTACCTTCGTGGAATTTAACTTCATGTGTAAATTTCTTACGGCATTATGTCTGAACAATCCTTCTTAATGGATAATATCAATCAAATTTCCAATGAATTGATGTGGTCTCTTATTTTTTATCAGTTTCAACTTGAACATTTGACATAATTTAGTTAGCCCCATAATTAACGGTAATACCATGGAACCATATTCTACGAGACTGGGTTATAATTACTTTAAGACAGACCCTAAAACAGATTTCTACACTCTAAACAATGCCCACATAATCCAGACTGGGGTTTTGGGGAACACGTTGATATGTCTTTCAGGTTATTACCTCAATTTAGGTGACCATCGTGTATGCCATTCCTTGTGGTCACGAACACCTTGTCATAGTTATTAAGTCATCAGAGTCTCTATGTCCTACAAATAACTACATCTAGACATCCTTCCTGAATCAAAGTTAGTTTAACTACCGATAATTCTACGCATCTATAGTAAACTAGTGTTTTATGTCTTATATTAAGGTCTTAGCTCGGTCAAAGAGGACGCGTTCTTCATTAGCGAAGCGATAGTGGTACACGACCGCTCACAAGACAATGTGTCTAAGGCTGAGCCTTCATCAGATGAGGGAGCTCATTTGGCGGCAACCGCGCGGCCTAGCGGCCATTACATGCACGCCTACTTACTTTATTACACTCATGTTTTAACGATTCCACTCAAAAATATTTGGCTAATGTATCATACAATATTCTGCTCCCTATTATCACACATTGATATTTACCTTCAAGGCTACTTATTGTTATTACTTCAATCTTGATTATTTCACGTCTAGTATAGGACCCGAGAGCAAGCAATCGGAGAGAGAGGGGATGGGGGTTTCTACCCTACCTATCTCAGGACTGCCCACCTGGTGGCGACCAACTTCGTTCACGAATCGGCCACATCCATAGGTTTGCAATGGAATAATATCTAACTGATGGAACATGTAAGAGAGAATATATCAACAATAATGCTGGGAGACTTATGTACATTGACAGTGAATTCAATAGCTTGTCAGCCTTGATGCTTATATTTAACTGCTTCATTAATGGAGTGATACCCTTAGGATTTGGTTTGCAAATAAATTTTATCTCATCCGCAAACTCCTCTCTTTGAAGTTCTTTTACTACCCAATCTGTAGCCCATTCCATTTCCTTGAGTGTCAAGTTTGTTTTTTTGCCTTGGTTCTTTGACCTTCTATTGATCTCACCTTGGTTTCTCACCTTGAACTTCGGAAAATCAATGTACCTTTTTATCCATTCAAAGATGGTCAATAATTTTTTGAGTCGGCTACATCTGCTTATCACTAACAGTAGGAATGACTCTGTGGGTGGAAACTCTTCTGCACTGTCAAGTGTCACACTTTGCGCCTGCGCAGGAAAGTTTTCTCACTCCTGGAGTTCCGTTATGTTCTTTGGCCCATGCCACCACAGGCGGCTTGACTAGAGCTTCCTCGGGTTGATTAGTCGAGGTATCAAGTCAGCAGGGTTTTGACTCGTGTGAACATAGTGCCAATTGGGAAGAATTTTCTTGATGTCTGTCATCCTGTTCTGCATGTAAGCTTCTAATGAGGCTGTAGGGTGTATCCAACCCAGTGCTACTTGACTGTCTGACCACATATGTAGCCGCCCACGAGGGAGCCTACACAAGTCAGGCGGACCAACTCCATCAAGATGTCTTGCCTGCGGTAGCGGCGTCTGGGGCTCGGGCCCCAGAAAAAGTCCCTCAACCAACCTGTTTCATGTCCTCGCTGGTGGGGATTGCGCCTTGTGCGCCGTCTCTGCGGTGTTGACGTGGATGCAGCCTGTGAGCTGCCGGCCCTTGGGCCCACCGACACTTGGGCCCACCGACACTTTCAAGACAGCAGAGCCACGATATATACACTGCATTGTTTTTCATGGACAACTGAACAATCCAAATCAATTTTCTCCTGCAAAACATCCCTGTTCCTTGGTCGATGCGTCTGGTTGATGTGTTGCACTGTGGCTAAGGGACATGGACACGCTGCATGTTTCCATGTTTTGGTGTCAACAGTTAAAATTATACCGCGCGGGTGGCCATTTGTTAACTGCCACATAACCCACAAAGTTAATTCAGATAGCAACACGATCACTCTGCCCTACCACTAAGCCGGGCACCCCTTTCTCATCTCCCACCTCCCCTTGTCTCAACACGCGCGTGCCGGTGGGTATCAAGGATTTCGGGCAATGCGCTGGCGCGGTTTCCACTACCGCAGGTGGAAACCGGGGCCAAGCAACAACAACGACAACAACAACCACATGTGTATGACCACATATGCTTCACATACATTCTTAGAGAGCCTTGCTCCAAGTAGAGCTGCTGTCAACTCTAACCTGGGCACATAAAGAGTTTTCTCGGGTGCAATCCGTTCTTTTACCATCAGTAGTGTGGCCTTTCCTTCACCAACTCCATTCACAGCTGCTCCATATGCCACTGTGGAAGCATCTACAAAAGTGTGCAGGGTCGTTGATTTGTCTATCTCAGAGTTGCGTTTGACAGGTATGTCACCCATCTTTGTAAACTTTCCCTTCAATTTTTACCATTTGGTTGCAATTGCTTTGGGGAGTTCCTTATCCCAATCTAACTTTACAGCCATATTTCCCTCATAAGGAAATTGGCCTTGATGGTAATGGGAGTCATGAACCCATGAGGATCAAATTGTGCAGCTAATCCTTGCAGAATGGTTAATTTCATTAAGTTACCTGATTCTAGTTCTTTAGGGGCCACCATCAAGGTTTCCTGTACAGTGTCCCATCTGAGTCCAAAAACTGGAACATTGGGCCTGGCAACTGATTCACCCTTCTTTTCTGACATTTCCATGAGTTCTGGGTTCTGCTGGAGGTTGACCCCAGCATCAGCTAAGATTTTCTTGGATGAACCATAGAATTCCTTCAACTTGGTCTTTGTTGATGCAGTGATCAAGAGGTTATTAACATAGATATTCCTCCTGATCTTGTCTGTACTGTCCTTTTGCCCACCATACTTCTCTAAGTGGTGGTAAATTGTGACATTCAGAAGGAACTGAGAGCAGGTGGCTCCAAAAAGGAGAACATTGAAGCAATAAGTGTCAATGGGATTGTCAGGATCCATGGAATCTCTGGGCCTTATAAATCTTGTAAAATCTCTGTCCTGCTCATCCAACCCTACCATCAAGAATGCCTTTGCAATGTCAGAACAGGCTACTAACGATCACAATCTGAATCGCGCCAACATCTAAGGCAGCTCCGGGACCATGGATAGTCCAGGTTACAAACAATCATTAAGACTTACTGCATCATTATGTGGTTTTGCTGAACAATCAAAAACACACGCATCGGTGTTGTTGGAGATTTCGTTCTCACAGGATGGTGAGGTAGGAATTGGCATACTTTTGGTGGCTTCATGTCACTTATCCTCTCAATGAAGCCTCTTTGTTGTTGCTCTCGCAACACATAGTTATAGTGTTTCAACAATTCTGGTTCTGATCTCAGAAGCTTTAGATTGTTCACCAGCCTCCCTTTGACCAAACGGCAATTCATCGGCAGTGTGGGATGAGCTTCCTTCCATGGCAATCTGGCCACGTAATTGCCCTTAGAGAATCGGATGTTGTTGTTGAATAGCTCATGAGCTGCTTTATCATTCGTGTGTGCTTTTTACGTGTTATTCCTATTGTATCCAACAGCCACAATAGGTCAACATCATTCTCTGCTACCTTGTCTGATGCTGCTACTTCAAGTATAGTTATCACATTGATTTAAGTGTTGTCTCGAAAATCTTCTACGGGACCTGACAATAAGTCTCCTAACTTTAAAGAAATTATATTTGTCCTTTTATCCTGTTTTTCAGGAAAAACAAAATCATTGTAATGTTCTGCTCCAATGAGTATATTTCCGGGTAGTGGACTGCATTTTCGAGCTTGTTAGCCAAGTTGCATTCCTTGGCTTTGAGACGAGTGGCTATAGTTCACAGACTCTACTCATGTTTAGTCTCTCCGCTAAAGTGTCAACTACTTTCATCTCCATGGAGATGTTCTCATGTGTTGATACTTCTATGATGACCTTCTTTATGTCATACTTTGCTTCCGCTCCTTTGTTATTGCAACCGTCAATTGTTAGGGTGGTATGTCGACATGTAGTATCATCATTGCTTAAGATTCTCCTTCTGATAAAGGATCTCTAAGCTTCAGGTCAAATGGAGCTCGTACAGGTTTTGTACCATCATTTGTTTTCAAACTAACCAAAGCTGTGCGTAGGGCGGTCGCCTTACCACATCCAGCTGCTAGTTTATTGACTGTAGCTACACTAGTGGGAGTGTTTCCTGCAGAGCTTGTAGCTACTGCAGCTGAAGACTTGGCATTTCTTGATGCTGGTTTGTCTTCACTTCTTCGATTTTTGCTTCTCTTGAAGCAGAGTGCACAGTGATGCTCGCCGACATTGCAGTTCTTACAGAATGGTGCCCGCTCAGGGCACTCAGCAGAACGGTAACCCGACTTCAGGCATTTGAAGCACAATCTCAACTAGGATACCCGAACTTTTCTTTCTTCATTAGTTTCATATCCTACACAGCGATAAAGGGAATGGTCTTCGGCACAGAAGGTACATCCAGATGTTCTTTCTTTGAAAGATTGGATGATCTGGAATGCTAGTAGAGTATAAGGATACGAAACGCAAATTAGTGGCGGAATATAGATAAGGCTTAATTAGCGGTGGGTAAGGGATTGACCGGAGTTAGCGGCGCGAAGGGTAACGGAAGGCGGGCGGTGCGAAGGGAACAAAGGTGAATGACTCATTCGGACGGACGGACAGCTTTTGGATTATCCATAAGGTATGCTAATAGGTTATATATGTTGAAAGGTTCTATAAATAGAACGTTTACATCTACACATAGGTATTCGCATTTCAATGCTGGGCATACAGTATTGCAATTTTATTGCATGGCATGTTGCATAGATGCATTTTCGATGCTAGTTCTCTGAATGTTTAAGGGTATTGATAAAATACATTCATAAAAAAAAAGATAATACATCTAACAGTTACATAATAATTTGCATGCAGTTTTTGAGGTTAAAACTTCAAACTTTCTTGCACGAATGTTGATTTACGTACACGTTCATGACGATTTTTTTCAACCTTGGCATCATTACTACGTCGTTCGCCGTTGATCAATTTACACGTGGCAAAGATTCAATTAGTTAAATGTGATTTTTTGCGATTGTATTATCAGCACCCTTGCTCTCTGTTTTAATTACTCCTGCAGTAACTCCTTCTTACGTTTTTTTCTGTTTTGAGCTATCGGACGAAGAAAAAGATACCAAATGAACAGATGACTGAAACATTCCTTCAAAAGAAGGAAGAACCCGTTATGGATTATTTTCAAGATGCAAATTATTTGCTCGGTGTGAATAGGATTGTCTTTATCAATGAAAGCATTTCCTTATAATTCTCTCGCTTTGGAAAAGTAGGTGAGATTGCTCTTCCACGTGAAATCCATGTTTACATTAGTATCATCACCCAAGAGTATAATTAACTAATTCTTAGCGGTTGGATGCTTGGTACCAGCTTGATATTGAATTTAGGCAACGTTTTGTGTTTTCAATCTATTTATTTAATAAGTATATAATATTTATAGGAATAGTATGGTTAATTAGTTTGGCAGTTAACGGGTCAATGTTTATAGTACTCAGAATGCAGCAGCTTCGTTACGAGAATCAATCTACCCCCCATAACGCATTATCCAGTTTTACAACAGATATATCGGTGTTACCATGTTCCAAATGTTTCTTTATCAAGCGTATGTAGACTGTTCGGGTAGTCTTATCTCGATTTTTCGTACAGCGAGTATCGGTTGGATGCCCTACAGCGGGAGTACCTGAACAATATGGATTTATTGTATGTTATTATATTGTGTTATCTATACTTAGTAATGATCGTTTGATATATGTTGAATTTGTATTGTTCTTGGAATTTTGAATGGTTATCTCATACAGTTATAGGAATTTTTGGGATATTATAGGGTTTGCTTCTTCCATGTAGCACAATTTTTTTCTGGCATAATTGGTCGGTTATTGCATCATTCTTCTTATTTTATTATAACTTGACCCTCTTAGCATATTTCAATCAGTTTTGTATGTTCTCCATAGAGTTTCCATTTTCAAAGCAAGATATTGGGTATTGTATAAAATTAGAGTAATATTACGTTTGTATCTGCAATGTAGAAGATTATTTCAGGTGTAATTTAGATACATGTTGTATATTTTTGGTGTTCTATATATATTTTTACATCTTGGTACAATGTTGACGTGGATATTATAGATATAGAAGATTTGATGTGTTTCAAACTCGGTCTTGTTGTTTGCTTATTGTATGTTTATTGTAGGACAATACTTCAATGTTTAGGAAATAGCGGAGTCCCTAGGCCAAAGCTCGTTGCATTTATGTTTATTTGTATAAGTAGACCGATTTACTATGATGGATACCCTAGTGTATTACAATTTTAAATAGGAATTATTAGAGCAGAGTAGAGAATTACGTTTTTATTTTTGTTATTATTGTACGATTTTTCTACGATAATCATAGGAATGTATGTTTAAGAGGTGTAAATCCGTACTGCATCTTTATGGAATTTCGTCATTGAACCCGAGCATGTGAGTAGTTTACCGATTTATAAACGATTTACTGGATGGATTAGTCCTGGAGGTGAAGAGTTTTTTTTACACTCTCTGGCGGCCATTAAGAGTTCGTCCAAGTTCAAGGAGTTTTTTTGTAAGTTTTGTGGATGTTGGTCTTGAGTTCCATGGGTTTGTTAAAGAGGTTGTACGAGGAGCTGATGGTCTTTGTAGTGATTTACATGGATCGCCAGTGAACAGGACCCAGATTTTTTGGATCACACTCTTTGAGACTCATGTCAGGCCCATTCTTGATATCTGTACCTGTGTATATATTTTTGGTTATGTCCGGGATGTGACTTTGCTCGACGTTGTTCAGAGATAATGGACTAAACCGATGCATGGCATGTCTGAGGTATTGTTTCATGACTGGATGTAGCCTCTAAAATTGTTGTACATCAGGGGTAGATTGCTGAGAAGGGACCTAGTAAAGCATTGAAGAGTTCGTTGCTATGACACAGTGGGCTTTGATTTTGTCCTACTAGAGGCATAGCATCAGTTAGGTCTAGGAATTTGTTTCAGATTGAACGGGTATCGTAGTAAAATGACTTTTCTTGTGTATGAACTCGGTGTTTGTTTAATTGTCAGGTATTTTCGGCATTGCTTATTTGTTATTATACGATGTTAGTCCTTTTACAGATCACGTGTGATATTGGTGTAGGCTATATCCTCTGGGGTGTGGCAGGATACGCCGTATATCATAGTTAATCAATGTCGGTAAGGGTAGAGTAGAGAATTTTATTTAGCTACTTTATAGTTGTTGTTGTTGTATAATTTTGAACGGTTATCATAGGAATATTACTATATTAGGTATAAATTTGCCTAAATTCATGGAATGTTGGGTATAAAATTCGCTAAATTTTATGTAATGGTCCAAAATACTGGTATGTTTTACCTCTCTACTTTGGATTTGGGTCCGGTTCCAAGTCGTCTTGGAGAACTAATCTACCGGATTTGTGTAGAGTGTTTGTGTTAAAATTCTCCATTAATTTATTGTACATCTTAATTACGTATTTTCTAGGTGCTTATTCCCGCATGTCTTACTTCTATAAAGGTTTGTTAACTGTTTGCAGTTTGTAGTTTGTACAGTTAGAAATTATTGATTAGTGCAGGCTTAGCTATGAGGTTTCATTCCAATCCAGAATATCTGATTTTTTCGAGCATTCACAATATCCACTGTAGCATTTTTTACTAAAGGCTTGTGATGATGACCGTAAACCTAACCCATCCTAACCCAACCTAACCTATTCTCACCAAAAATTAAATATTTTTCCGTTTTCATACATAGGTATAGGTATATCTTCATTGTTTTAAGCTTTATTCATATCAAATCTATTCACTTTGCTCGATAGTTTTACCAATCTTCAGCAGATTGTGAACCTACATATATCGATTACTATGGGTCCAGTAATATCGATTAGTTTCAAGTAATGATAGGTGATCGCTTGCTGGTAGACCTCAGGGTTAAAAACAATTATGTAAGCTTCCCGCATATGTCAGCGATTGCGACGGGTGATGAAGCGTTAGCAAGTTTCATGTATGGTTTTGCTGTTAGAATATGTTTTCTCGCTGTAATGTTGGATTTATTGTTCCTACCATTCTACCGTCTATTATAACGAATATTGAATAAATTCACTCTAACATTTTACTACAGATCCGTGATGTAAGGTTCGCATAATTAGCAAAATATACATCAATGTACGACAACATAGATCAATATCAATGATTGCAAAAAGGGTGGCCATACACTGCCAGATGTATTAATACCTCGGCAACCTAACCAAATTGACCAATAAACATATTTTTTCATTCAATTTTGATGGTTATTTATGATATTTAGTCATTTTTTATATGCGATTTACAAATCAAATCACTCCACATGGATCTATTTCGCATAGCGTTTTTAATATCACACAACATGTACACACATACACACATTAATACGTAAAAACAGGGTCGGTGCCAGCATATGCCGGCACAATGTAGGCGTATACAGGGTTGATGCCGGCATATGATGGCACAATGTAGGCGTATACAGGGTTGCTGCCGGCATATGCCGGCATAATGTAGGCGTATACAAGGTCGATGACGGCACTCTGCCGGCACTGTGCCGGCACATGTGCCGGCACAATGCATATATACGGGGTGTTGCAGGTACCTGTGCCGGCACCATATAGACACATACACACATTTGCACTAATATACAGCTTCGTTCACCATCTGCAACATTTTACTTGTGATATGTGATTTTCATTGGAATTAAGGCCCTTGCTTTTGTTACAAAATATTTAATGTGGATCAGCTTCACATCATGTTAGGTTAGAAGAACTAATCATCCTAACCTAACCTAACCTATTCTAACCAAGAATAATGTACTATCGATCAACTTTTCATGCTTACAAATGTTTTTTTCGATGTTTCAGGATTTATGCATAGCAGATATCTCCACTTGACTCAACATTCTGATATATCTTTTGCAGTTTTGATACACACTTCCAATTTTGATCTAGCAAATTTCTGCCAGTGTCATATATAAGTTTTTTTGACAAAAATTTACATCACTTTCACTTATCTACACCCATCAAGAACCTAATCTAACCTGACCTTATGTATGGTATTCAGTCATTGGAGTTATATATACATATGACTCTAAATACCACTTGAATATATCTGTTATTTTATCGTTGTCACTCTCGACCCATATTAGTTACCAAAGAGAGGCCCCCATTTTTCCAACTTAGATGGATTGACTGTTACAAGTAATTCATATATGTTTCCAGCTTCATACAAACGGATACATGGTATTGCGCTGGTTAACCTAATTTACTCCAATAGCTCCTGTCACTACATCTTTCCTATAATTTTCATATTCGTGACGATGACTTCGTTGCAGATGTTGCCACACATTACTGGTGGATTTATGTTTATTCAATTTTATTTATTTTTGCACAGATTACAGTCCCCCGTTACCCCCTCACTTTCGAACAAACGGTGTCTAAGGCTATACCCTATCCATCCGCAACAGAACCACAAATTTGTCAGAGCAAAATCTGATCGGACTCTGATTTATATCCTACCAATCTGTATAACATCTAGGTTTATGGCAATGTTTAAATTTGTGATGAGCGACATTTTGAGCTTTGTTTCATACCTTGAAACATATTCTCCTACTGATTTCGACACTCCGACTAACTGACTTGATGTATTTTATTGCAATTCATTGCTTAACCTTTGAGTTTAGGATAATACAAGCATTTAATGAAGGATTTCCATGGTTGTGTTATTATTTTTATTTGCATTATTTACAGACCTTGCTGGCATCATCAATGCCATCTACCTCGTTGTTTGTTTTGGAACAGCATGGTTCGAACATCCAACCATACCCATCATCACTATATTTCAGTTTCCTCTCAAAACCCTCCATATACTCCATCATATATTTGATGCGAATATCGAAGGCTGTTCCGTTACCGTGAGTCCACCAATGTATTGCTTCTTCTTTTTGAACCTTAATTATTCGAAACTTCTCCAATTCAAAGTCCTTCTGATCTTCATCATTGAGAAATTGTTGCATACGATACAGATTTTCTTTTGTTCATAGGTACAATGGATTTTCCCTTACCTCAGCTTTATTACAGTCATGATGATGATTTTCCACTTGGATCATATCAATTTCGAGATTTGCTTTCTTATTTACCTTGAACTTTGTTACATACGACTGTAACGCGTCGACTTTAGTTACCCAAAGCCGACTTCCTTTTTCCTTCATCCATTTATGAATGATATCTCCCTCTCTTTTGATTCTTGTTTTACCCATTCTGAGACAACTGGTATTTTCAACACTACCCAATATTTTTCCAATCCTCTATAATCGACCTAGACCGCGTAGCGTTCTAGTTCGTGTTGGGTTGCTGTCGGAGCTGACTTTGTCCTTGTAGCTGTAAACCTTGAACCAGTCTCGATAATGCTACCTGTACGCGCTAGCGTGCGTACATATTACTCATGAAGTTCTAAATGATTGGAAGCGGAGATCCGTTTCGTCTAAGGGTTCGTCTTGTGCGCACCAGCGTGCGCCTGACACTGCTAATTTTTTCTTTTTTTTCTAACTTTAACAAAGTTGTTTTTCTCGCACATTAAGGCGTACGAGCCTACAGGAATCCATGATCGTCGAGCCCAACGGGGGAACCTATTATGACTCGCGTTGAGGCTCTGGTGGAAATGAGAATCAAATCAAATTAAATTCATTATACTCATTCTAGATTTATCGTGCACATTTAAGGCTTGTTTTATTTTACCATAAGAATACCACACAGTTTTGTATGAATGGAGATTTTTTGTACGTTGGTTTGTTTGGCAGTGTCTCTCTGACTCCCACTGACCCACCCATACACTAACATTATTTGCTACCCAACGCAGAAAATTGCAAATCTGACTAAAAATTTGTAACATTAAGGATCCCAATGTCTGATTGCAACACCCTATGTGGTCAGGATATAGTGCAGATTTATTGAGTACTAAAACTTATATTCATAGCTGCTGCCGTGACATGTTTCGGATAGAGTCGTGTTCTTATGTTCAGCTAGGATTGTAAGATGCCTCTATACCGTTCATGCAAGGTGCCAATTACGCCTTTGAAAGTTGTGATGAGCTCTTTAAGGTCACATAATGTGGCTTGCTGATTTTATGATCTTCGCTTGTCATTGCACGTACTTCAAATTTACCGTGTATATATGTGTAAGATTTATTATAACAAAATAGACATAGCGTTTGCGTATGAATGAACCTTTTTGTTTTCACTTTTTTATCCACTATTAGTACAAGAATGGTTGTAGGGTTTGTGCTAGGGTGGTCCAGCTCTGTGTCAATAGAATGTCTGTTGGGTTTGTGCTAGGGTGGTCCAGCACGGTGCCACTACAATGTCTTTTGGGTTTGTGCTAGGGTGGTCCAACTCTGTGCCACTAGAATGTCTGTTGGGTTTGTGCTAGGGGGGTCCAACTCTGTGCCACTAGAATGTCTGTTGGGTTTGTGCTAAGGTGGTCCAGCACTGTGTCACTAGAATGTCTGTTGGGTTTGTGCTAGGGTGGTCCCGCACTGTGCCACTAGGATGTCTGCTGGGTTTGTGCTAGGGTGGTCCAGCACTGTGCCACTGGATGTCTGCTGGGTTTGTGCTAGGGTGGTCCAGCACTGAGCCACTAGGATGTCTGCTGTGTTTGTGCTAGGGTGGTCCAGCACTGTTCCACTAGGATGTATATTATTTGTGCTAGGGCGGTCCAACTCTGTGCCACTAGGCTGTCTGTTTGGTTTGTGCTAGGGTGGTCCAGCACGGTGCCCCTAGGATGAGGTCGGTTGGGTTTGTGCTAAGGTGGTCCAGCACTGTGCCACTAGAATGTCTGTTGGGTTTGTGCTAGGGTGGTCCAGCACTATTCTACCATGACGGATTGTTGGTTTTGTGCCAGGGTGGTCCAGCACTGTGCCACTAGGATGTCTGTTGGGTTTGTGCTAGTATGGTCCATTGTTGTGTCACAGGTTGTGGCCGGTCACATCACACCCACCCGGGGGTCCATTACTGTGCCACAGGCTGTGGCCGGTCTCAACACACCCTCCCTGCTGTCCATTACTGTGCCACAGGCTGTGACCGGTCTTCACACCCTCCCACACCTCCCTGTGGTCCATTACTGTGCCACAGGCTGTGGCCGGTCTCATTACACCCTCCCTGTGGTCCATTACTGTGCCACAGGCTGTGGCCGGTCTCATCACACCCTCCCTGTTGTCCATTACTGTGCCACAGGCTGTGGCCGGTCTTCACACCCTCCCTGTGGTCCATTACTGTGCCACAGGCTGTGACCGGTCTCATCACACTCTCCCTGTGGTCCATTACTGTGCAACGGGTTGTGGCTGGTCTTCACACCCTCCCTGTGGTCTATTACTGTGCGACAGGCTGTGGCCGGTCTCGTCACACCCTCCCTGTGGTCCATTACTGTGCGACAGGCTGTGGCCGGTCTCATCACACCCTCCCTGTGGTCCATTACTGTGCCACAGGCTGTCGCCGGTCTCATCACACCCTCCCTGTGGTTCATTACTGTGCCACAGGCTGTGGCCGGTCTCATCACACCCTCCCTGTGGTCCATT